>SNQJ01S0002347.1:37208-65197 GCA_010110895.2 Picea sitchensis | reverse complement strand
GCCCACCTTCCAACATCTTCATATTAAATAATCTCTTCACTAGAAATACCTTATTGGACGCCCAGGGTTTTTCATACAATTTGGCCAATGCGTCCATCAAACCCTTTGTTGTCTTTTCTTTGGAAATATTGAAAGCCACCGACACTGCCAGGCTCAACCGTATCGTTCCTAGAGCCTTTCTGTCAAGAATCTCTCATTCTTCATCCTTCATATCCATTGGCTTCTTTGTTATTCCTTCCAATGGTAGGAATAGATCCTTTTGATATAAATAGTCTTCCATCTGCATCTTCCATAGATGGTATTTTTGGCCATTAAATTTCTCGACCCTAAACTTTCCATCTTCCGACATTGCTCCCACTCGAACCAGGAACCCTCTTTTCCTGCGAGTTACCTTTCACTCTGACCAGTTGTTAGAAAAACAATACCGTGGAGCAATAAAATAAAACAAATGCGGAAACAAAACACAGAAGATACACAATACAATAGAGATATAGATTTACGTGGTTCACCCAGTGTGGGCTACGTCCACCAAGAAATTGTCAAGTCCTTCCTTTATTATTATCCAACATATGAAGGGATACAACCTATAGCAAACCCGTTGTAACTTCCTCTTCTTTCTCTCACAGTCTCTTATCTCATAATACAATATTCGCCATCAACCATAGCCACAATACATTTCCCTCATAAAAGAGGGTTGCCTTCTAGGGAAAAAACCCTAACATAATTTCTACCGTTAGATCTGCGACCTTATAATGAACAGTCCATATTTACAATGAAATTACAATATACATTTACAAGGCAAGTTTTTCTTCGGGGACTTCACCCTCGAACCCCCACTAGGGGCCCACTTGCCCCCAATTGGGGGGATAGCCCCCACGGACCCCGCAGAGGGGGTACCCCCTCTGCACTCCCCCGCGTGGAAGAGTGTACATACTTCTGAGGTGTAAATACTACATGGGGTATAAACATGGATGAAAGTAAAATACCTCTGAATCAGGAAGATAATCAGGCTCCACAACCAACATAGTATCCACTTGGAAGACGTGTAGGGCTTCCAATATCCCTAGAAGAGTAAAACCCACAATTACAAAGAAGTATAGAAGAACGTGTTGAACTAAAAAATAACAAGAGGAGCCAGTTGGAATAGGTGGGTGGCCAGCAATATCCACCTGGATCAATCCTCCCCCCTTAGAAAGAAAAGGTTTCCATTGTGTTGAGTTCCCCCATAAGGTGAGGAAAATTTTGTTGGATTTGGCCCCGAGTAAGCCACTTTCCTTGGTGTAGGAGTTTCCCTACCTTGACAATCTGATAAAGTTGGATCCTTTGTTGGCGAGTGCCCTTGACCTGTGTCTCCACTATATGATCAGTGGATTCATGTTCCATGTAGTCAGGGTTGAGCTCTATTGGTGTCATTTGTTCTATGATATTTGAGGTGTCCATTAATAGTGAAAAATATGGTCTAAGGAGCTTGACATTGAACACTGGGTGCAAGCCAGGGAATGGTGGAGTGTTGATCTCAAATGCATTGTTACCCACAACCTTGGTGATGGTGTAAGGCCCATAGAAAAGTAGGCAGAGATTTCGATGGGGCCCTGTAAGATGATCCCTCTACAAGTGTAACCAAACATTGTCTCCAACCTGAAACTAGTGCGGTACCCTGTGTTGATCATGATGTTGCTTGTACTTAGCATTGGCTTTATGCAAAATCTCCTGGACCTATTGGCGTGTGTGTTGAATCTGCTCAATGAATCTGGTGGCTTTGTCGGTCTCAGATTGAACATGGGAAGAGTTTGTCGATGTGATTTTCATAGGTAGTGCAACATCAATGGGACCCAAGGGTTGGAATCCCAGTCCCACCTGAAATGGGCTATGGTTGGTGGAGCTATGGAGAGCCCTGTTGTAACTGTGTTGAACATAGGGTAGACTCTCATCCCATGTATGCAGATGCTTAGAGTTGTACATGTAGAGGAAGATGATTACGATGAGGCTCCAAAGGCCTTTTTAGATCAAACATGAATTTCAAAACCCTAGACATCCAAAAACCTAACCCTAGGAGATGAAGCACCAAAAGTCATGTGGGCCCTATTGGGGTAAGTTGGTACATCAACTTCTCGGGGTTGTAACTTTGGCATACGATCTCCATTTTAGGTGCATGATAGCCCATTGGAAATTTATATCTGAGGAATACACATTATACCATCACACTTTGACTTTGTCTACATTGTGACTGTGGCAGGCCCAAAAAACGTTTTTTAGGTCCTTAAAATGACCTTGAAAGTTTAGGACCCGAAAAGCAAGAAAAAAACCGCCAAGATGACATATGTATGTGAGACAGTTGGAATAGGTGGGTGGCCACTGATATCCACCTAGATTAGAGTGGAAATGAGAGTGTGAGGCATCACAAGGCAAGGTCAAGCTCTAGGTCATGGTCTAAGTCTAGGTCTAGGTCTAGGTATAGTTCTTAACATGCCCTTCCATGTCTAGGTCAAGGCCATTTCTTGCCTTACCATACCTTGCCTTGCAATGTACAAAAGTTTCTAGTGTGTGAGTGTGTGATAGGGAGAGATAGGAAGACAAAGAGGGAAGGTATAGAGTGAGTGTGTTAGAGTGTGGGAGGGAGAGAGGAAGACATAGAGGGGGGCTAGAAAGTGTGTGTGTGAGAGTGTGGGAGGGAGAGAGATGAAGAGAAAGAGGGGAGGTAGAGAGTGAGTGTGAGAGGGTGAGAGAGGAATACATAGAGGGGGGATATAAAGTGAGAGAGAGAGTGTGTGTGGGAGGGATAGAGAGAGCAAGGAAAAGAAGGGAAGTAGAGAGAGCGTGTGAGAGTGTGAGAGGGAGAGAGAGGAAGATAGATCGGTAAATGTAGGAGAGAGGGGTAGGAAGACAAAGAGGGAAGGTATAGAGTGAGTGTGTTAGAGTGTGGGAGGAGAGAGGAAGACATAGAGGGGGCTAGAAAGTAAAAGGAGAGAGCAGTGGGAGGAGAGATGAAGAGAAAGAGGGGAGGCAGAGAGTGAGTGTGAGAGGGTGAGAGAGGAATACATAGAGGGGATATAAAGTGAGAGAGAGAGGTGTGGGAGGGGATAGAGAGAGCAAGGAAAAGAAGGGGAAGTAGAGAGAGTGTGTGAGAGTGTGAGAGGGAGAGAGAGGAAGATAGATCTGTAAATGTAGGAGAGAGAGGGGTAGATGGTGAGAAGGCAGAGGAGAGGCAGTGGGAGGAGGGGGAGAGAGAGACAGAGGAGGAAGGGGGGAGAGAGAGAGTGCGTGAGAGTGTGAGAGGTGGAGAGATAAAGATAAAGAGGATGGGTAGAGAGAGAGTGTGAGAGGGAGGGAGAGGGAGATAAAGACGGGGGTTAGAGAGAGGGATAGTGAGAGGAAGGGAAGTAGAGAGGGAGACATAGAATGGGGGTAGAGATAGAGTGAGAGAAAGAGGGGATATAGAGGGAGACAGAAAGAGGGAAAGAGAGAGAGTGAGACTGATACTAACAATGAGGAGATAGAGAAAGGGTCGAAGAGAAGTGGAAGAGAGAGGGGGGAATAATAGGGGAGGGATTGACGAAAGGGTAGAGAGAGATAGGGGGGGAATTAAGAGGGAGTGGGTGTGAGATTCTGAGGCATGTCAAGGAAAGGTCTAGGTCTAGGTATTTCCTTGACTTGTGATGTTTGAGTCTTGCTATGTATAGGAGTGTGAGAGGGAGAGAGAGGGAGATAGATAAGGGGGGTAGAGAGGGAGAGTGATAGGGAGACAAAGAGGGGGGTAGATGTAGGAGATAAAGAGAGAGAGAGAGAGAGAGAGAGATAGGGGAATGGAAAAAACAAATATCTTATAAGAGTGTGTTTTTTCTCTTAAAAATGTGTGTGCATTCCTATAGTGCGTGCACACTATTAGGAATGTATGTGAATTCCTAGAGCGCGTGTGCGCTCTTAAGAACGCGTGCGAGTTATTTTGAATTCATTTTTTTTTGGGTGGGATTGACAACGTGTATGTTGACTTGGTTGCCTTGGATTTAGGTTCGGGATGACAAATCTAGTGGTTCAGTCTGCAAATTGATAAAAACCTCAATTTTTGTGAATACATCTCTATGTCTTTGTCTTTGATGTTATTTTTCTATAGGATAGATGTTCGCCAAAACAATTATTCCAACAGAGGACGAACACCTTCGGTAACCACTCACACAACTAGATCAAATATCAACACATTTATGTTTTGACGTGGTAAAACCCCTACGGGGAAACATCCACGATTCCAACCAACAAGACCACTTGGAGCAGTTTATTAATGCAAAATAAAAATATTACAGAGATATTTTACAAGAGAGTTTCTCGCAATCGATCATCAACAAATGACCCTCCATGCTCTTTAAATAGAGATCATGGACCAATCAGGTGTTAATCCATAGATCAATGGACATTAATATAGAGGAGAATATGAACCATCAGATCACTCTATGTCGGGAACATATCGTGACCGTCTAATTTCCTAACTACAAATGCATACTAAAGAAGCAGACTTTTACCTAACAACATATTATACCAAGTAGATCTTAACTAAATCCTAAGTGTCTAAATATCCTAACATCCCTCGTTAATAACAACTTGGGATAGGGTTGAAGTATTTACAATAGTGAAACAATAGAAGAAGGAATGAGGCATTACAACCTATCCCCCCTTGATGACAACTTCATGAACTCCTAACGTAGATCGAAGTTTGGAAAAACTCGCTTTTGTAAGAGACTTTGTGAAAATGTTTGCAACTTGATCTTTTGTAGGGAAAAAGATAACTTCAATAACTTGATCATGAATGAACTTTCTGATGAAGTGAATGTGTAGATCGATGTGTTTTTTGCGCTGATTTTGAGCTGGGTATTTGGCGATATTGATGGCACTTTGATTGTCACACCAAAGGCTAGTCGGATGTTGCTGTTGGAATCCAAAATACGAAAGAATTTTTCGAAGCCATAAGGCTTCCTGACTTGCATTTACCAATGCTCGATACTCTACTTCTACTGAAGAAAGTGAAATATCCTGTTGTTTCTTACAGGCCCAAGTGATAGGTCTTGAACCGAGGTTGAAAACATAACTTACAGTAGACTTCCGATAATCAAGGTCACTGACCCAATTTGAATCAGTGAAACTAACCAATAAAGGAGTTTCCCATGAACTGTAATGTATTCTGAACTGAATTGTACCATAGACATAGCGAAGTATCCTTTTAGTTGCTATCCAATGGATTTCATGGGGTGTTTGCATATACCAAGAAAAATTACCAACAACAAAGGAAAGATCAGGACGGGCATGAGTCAAGTATAAGAGGCTACCAACTAATTGACAGTACAAGGTGGCATCAAATTTAGGATAAGTACAGGTGGTCACAAGATTGATTCCATATTGGAAGGGAGAAGGGATTGGTTTACAATTGTCCATTTGATAGTGATGAAGAAGGTCACAAGCATACTTAGATTGGGAAAGAAAAATTCCTTCATTGGTTTGCAAAACTTGGAGGCCAAGGAAATAGTGCAAAAATCCTAAGTCTGTCATTTCAAATTTCTTCTTAAGGCTGGTTTTCACATGGTTTAAAAGTTTTGAGTCACTACTAATAAGGATAAGGTCATCAACATAAAGGACAAGTATTATGAGATGACTTCCTACTTTCTTGGTATATACATTAGGATCAGAATGACATCTAGAGAATCTAATGGAAATAAGAAAGCTGCCCATTTTGGCATACCAAGCTCTAGGAGCTTTCTTAAGACCATAAAGAGATTTCTTAGGGAGAAAAACAAGGCTAGAGTCATTCTGGACATAGCCAAGAGGTTGTTCCATGTATATTTCTTCTTGTAAATCTCCATGCAGGAAGGAAGATTTAACATCCATTAGATGGACCTCCCATTTATGTGATACAACAAGGGAAATAATAAGGTGGATGGAATTCATTTTGGCTACAGGGGAAAAGGTTTCATTATTGTCAATTCCTTCAACTTGGGAAAATCCTTTGGAAACTAGCTGAGCTTTGTGTCTTTCAACACTTCCATCCGATGCATACTTAGTTCTGTAGACCCATTTACATCTGACAAGTATTCTTCCTTTTGGAAGAGATACAAGATCCCAAGCATCATTTTCCATTAAATAACGATACTCTTCATTCATTATTGTATCCCAATTTGGATGACCTGAAACTTCTGCAAATGTCTCTGGATCATGAGTCTATGAAACTTGAGCCAAAAGAAAAGAGGCTTGTTGGAACTGTGAAAGTGTCCAACACTGATATGAAGGATCACTGACAACATCACCAACTGCTTCTCATGTTGAACAGACCTATCTAGGTAGCGATGGAGCTGGACCTGGTGTTGGTTCACATTTAAAGGACTCATCTGGAGGAAGGTGAGAAGAAAGAGGTGGATTTTCATCCTTACTATCATCATCTGAAGAAGAAACCAGAATAGGAACAGAAGAAGGAACAAACGTCGAAGATGGCTCACAGGCCGAAGAAGGCACACACGTCGAATTAGGCTTACATGCCAAATAAGGCACAAATGTCGAATTAGGCTCATAGGCCAAGAGATTTTCATCAAATTTAACATCTCTTCTAATAATAATTTCATTACAATGTGGTTGAAGAAGTCTATAACCTTTGACAACTTCAGAATAACCAACAAATATACACTTCTCACTTTCAGGCTGCATTGCTTTCCTTTTCTCATCAGGAATGTGAGTCTATGCTATACTTCCAAATACACGGAAGTGACTTACATTTGGTTTAAGTTTAGTCCAATATTCTTCCAGTGTTATATTTTTAAGATCCTTTTTGGGAGTGCAATTTACTATGTAATTTGCATAGTTGATGGCTTCCGCCCAATACTTTAATCCCTTAGATTGGATCATATAATTAGCCATTTCTTTTAATGTGCGGTTCTTTCTCTCAACAACACCATTTTATTATGGTTTATATGGAACAATGTATTGCATTTGGATTCGCTGTGTAGTCCAGTAACTTGTAAAATTATTGCTCACATATTCGCCTCCATTATTTGTTCTTAACCTTTGAATTTGATGTCGAGATTGCTTTTCTACAAGGGCCTTGTAGGCCAAAAACTTGTCAAAAAAAATGCTCTTAAGTTTTAAGAAGTAAACCTAAGTACGTCTGGAAAAGTCATCAATGAAAGTTAAGAAATACTTGCACCCCAAAAAAGGAGAAGAAAGTGGACCACACAAATCATTGTGAACAAGCTGCAAAGGGACTGAGGCGTGCCAAAAGGCACCTTTTTAAAAACTACCCCGATTATGTTTGTCGAGAACACAACCGCCACAAACACCATCTTTGCATGAAACAGGAGGAAGACCATTCACCATATGTTGATTACATAGTTGCTGCAATGAGCGATAAATTAGATGAACAAACCGGTCATGCCAAAGTTTGCTCAAGTCACCATTATGAGCAACAAAAACTGATGAAAAAGATGATGACCCAAAGTTGTCAAAATTGTACAACCTGGTAATATCATCAACAATTCTAGTTGCAAGAACATTCTTAGGATATTTTAGATCCTTGATTACAACTTGGTGAGGTGAAAACTCTACAGTTTTACCTTCACCTGAATGAATGATTTGATATACTGATAGAAGGTTACAAGAAAGACTTGGAACACATAATACATCATTGAAATGACCATTTTCTACTTGCACTGTTCCAGATCCTACAACACTAAGAGATCTATCATCAACAACGAATATGGTGTTACATTTTTAGAGAAGAAAATATGTATTTATCCTTAGCCATATGATAATATGCTCTAATCAATAAGCCATTCATTAGAAAAAGAAGTAGATGTTGCATTGAAAGAGAAACCAGAAGTATAAAGTGCATGTCTATGAGAAGAAGAAGAAGAAGAAGTAGTAGTAGAATCAATATTGATGGTGTGCTTCTTCATTGATGCTTATAAAGCTGCCATCTTCTTGAAACATTTGGACTCATCATGACCATCTTTATCACAAAATTTGCAATGTCTGTCAGTCTTCTTATTTTTATATTTTTCTCCTTTGTCACCATTAGGAGCGAAAGTTGTCTGAGTGGGTTTGGGACCCTTACGCTGCTTGTTGTTGTGGCGATGATGTTGCTTCTTTGGATTCTTGGGTTTATCTTTCTGATGGACGACTAAGGCTTTGTTGGAGGTACCTGCAGTATTGATCACTCCAAGTTGTACAAGCTTATCTTTCTCTCTAATCAAAGCATCACAAAATGACTCAAGAGTGGGTTTTTGATAAGTTGTCCCTAGAGCCTCTTTCATGGCACAAAAGGTAGATACAAACACAGAATATGAAATACATAGCTTAGAAAGAATAAGATAGATGCAACACTCTTCATCCATCTTTATCTTACATTCTTCACATAAAATTATGAGTGTTTTAAAATTAGATAGATAGTCTTCAATGCAAGAAAAATCACTTGGACTTAAAGTTAGTACTTGATTTTCTAATTGTTGTGCTCGAATAATATTGTCTTTACCAAACTTCCCAAGCTTCATCGGGTGTATCAATTTGTTTAAGGTGGAACCTTAAATCAAGAGATATGGACATTTTGATTAGTCCACGTTCTTTGTCATTCCTATTAACCCATTTGACTTTATTATCAACATTAGTAGGTTTTGTTTCATTTCCCAAGGTAATTTGGTACAAGCCTTTACTTCTTAACAAATCCTCCATATGAGATTTCCATTGGAAGTAGTTGGTGCTGGTAAGCAAAAGATTACTTGAAGAATCCATATTAAATATGTAGATAATATGGATTTAAAAACTAAAACTGATGATCTGGATGGAAAGATCTCAAAAACTTTGGCGGTTTTAAAAACAACAACACTGAAAACAGACTTCGGATGTGAAAGTTATGCCCTTTTTAAAAAAGGCATAAATGGTAACCAAAGGGCCACGTGGTAGTGTAAGTTGCTTTATGAAGTGACCCACTTTTATAAAAATAAGTGGGGATCACTTTTACAATGAAGTTACTTTATAAAAGAAAAGTTGCATGCAAAATAAATAACTCTAAATAAAATATTAAAGCTACTTATAGTGATTCACTTTTATACTTGAAGTGAAATACATTTTACAATGGAGCATGAACTTTTTCAAAAAAAAAGTAACAAAAAGAGAGACTTGAACTCAAGACCTCTTACTTAATGAGGAAAATTTTAACCAAGTGGGCTAGAAAAACATATTTTATTGTTTAGCAAGAGGCTTGTTGTTGTTGTTGTTGGCTGCCTTGGAGAGCGTGCTAAAACAAAACTATTTTCACACAAGATTTTTTTTTCACTTTTTGATGACAACAAGGGTTAGATCTCGGTTAGCTTACCCGAAAAATGCACCTTTTCCTATATGTTTCTAATTTGTCAATATCGCACAGGGCACAGGGAAAATATCATACACGGATCTAAAAGAGTAGCAACCCAAAAATAAACAATATAAAACTGAAATAATACTCTGCAAAAAGTTTAAAAAATGGCGTATTCAAGATTTATACCTCTAGTTCTAGCTAAAATGGCAGTATCTTGGGAAAATGAAAACCTTTTCGAGTGAAATGAAAGAAATTATTGAATGAAATGAGTGCTATGGACACAATGGAATGGTCCTCTCTGCCAAAAAATGTATGTAAATGGAAAAAAGGGAGATGAGGAAACTCAGCTTCACAATCTCGATCTACAACAGGAGCAGGTCTTCAAACATGCTCTAATACCATGTTTGACAACACAGGTATTCCAAAAGAGGATGAACACCTTTAGTAACCACTCACACAACTATATCAAAGATCAACACATCGATGTTTTGACCTAATAAAACCTCTATGAGGAAACATCCATGGCCCCAACCAACACGACCAGTTGGAGCAGTTTATTAATGCAAAAGAAAAATATTACAGAGAGATTTTACAACAGAGTTTCTCACAATCGTGCATCGACAAATGACCCTCCATGCTCTTTAAATAGAGATCATGGACCAATCAGGTGTCAAGCCATGGATCGATGGGCGTTAATATCGAGGAGAATATGAATTTTTCGATCACTTTATGTCGGGAACATATCATGACCATCAGATTTCCTAACATACAATTGCATACTAATGCATACTAAAGAAACACACTAAGAAACACACTTTCACCTAATGACACATTAGACCAAGTAGATCTTAACTAACTCCTAAGTGTCTAAATATCCTAACAATAAAAAATTTCAGATGTTGAAGAAACTATAGACATAGATAGAGTCAGTTATGCAGATTCCAAATATATAGTTTTTTTTTTTAAATTAATATTGTTTACTATTTTTAATCTATTTTTGTCTCCGCATATATCAAAATCCTAGAATACATACCTCTCTTATTTATGCTATAAATTTTTGTCGTCTTAACCATTTCTCAAATGATTTATATTCTGCACTAGAGGAGACTGATATCTACGATCTAAAAAAAATAAATTGATCATTTTAAGACCCTCTTAGCATGCACAAACAAAAGATGTTGTAATTTCAGGGATATATTGACTTTGATAATTTAAAAAAAATATAAAATTAATATTATAAATTTCCAAAAACTACACCGCACTAGAAAAATGGGTTCTCTACAAGCATACAAGTTTTTGGAACGGAATTCCATCGTAAGGTGCTCAACACCTGCACGAACAAAAACATGTACCTTATATTTTGTTGGAAAAATAAGATACCGCTATTATAAAAAATAAAATTTGACATAATTATTCAAAATTTCTATGAATAAAAGTTGTATATTTGGAAATCTAATTCAATTTACTATGTTTCATTTTCTTACACCATATTCAAATTTATTGCAAAAGTACCTTGAATTATCCCTCCAAGTTAGCAGATTGTTGTTTTTCTAGGTTTGCATTGCCACTAACGTGTCATTAGAGACCATCATTAGATTTCACTCACCCGAGAGTTTATGGCACTATAACTCGACTTCTCTTTCTTGGGATCTTTCCACGACTCCTTTTTTGGGTCTTTATTCTCTCTATATTTCCGCTCTGATCTGATCTTTGAGATAGAGCCTCCTACCTCTTTGAACAGTTTGGGATTTCTTGTTAGAGCCACCATGAGGAGGTTCATATTGTGGTTGATATTTGTGATTTGTGCTTCAAACCTCGCAAATATCTCTTCTGCTGGATCTTGAGGGTTGTTATGAAAAAACTCATAAACCATGGATAGGGTTTTCTCAACTTCTCTTTAAGACAATTCCTAGATCCTGTAACTTCCGAAAAATACCCAAAATAAACTTGCTCTAATACCAATATGATCTGTACATTGTTGTGGATATTCCACTGGGTAGTTCATCACAACATATCTAATAAAATTATTGAAATCTTTACTGTGAAGGTTAATTTCCTTAGATCTCAAATTCTTTAATTGCTAATTTTTTTCTGCTTAAATGTATGAAATAATCAAAATGCAAAAAATAGAGAACATAAATAAATAAACACACACCACCCACAAATAAAAATAAGATATAACATGGGAAACCCAATATAGGAGAAAACTCGGTTACAAGGTGAGGTTGCTCTGCTCTCTTTTCTTCAAATGCAAGTACAAAGAAAGAGGCACTCTTTGTGGAGTTTCCTTTGACATTCTAGCCTGTATGACTACTACAAAATATTTCCTCCTCTGTTATGCTCAAAAAAATATCACTCGCAATTGTTATTCTCAACTATGGAACAAGATACAATGCAAAATAATGGAATTTCTTCTCTTCCTAGTGGCTCGATATTTAACATAGCTAGATAGACATCTAGGGTTAGGGTATTCACTTCCTCAACTGATCTGAAAATGGGCGAGTACTTTATGCAAGTTTTCAATTGAGAATCGTTTTCTAATGAAGTATTTGCATAAAGGATTAAAGAGCATATGAAAACATGATTAACCATGCTTTTTAAACAAGAATACATAACATACATGAACTCAAATGGAATAAGCACATGAAAAGACAAGAGAGAGACAACCAATGTTGGTAACAGAGTTCACCCCTCCTGGGCTACGTCTCTGGACCCGCTTCAATTGGAATATGGATCGCTTTCATTCATTCTTCAAAAGATGTTGGTACCTTCTCATAAGTGATTACATAAGATATGCCTTCTCCTTCAATGGGGATTCAAGAAGACTTCTCACACTCCTACCTCTCCATACATTAAGAAGGATAATTCCTTACATGAATAAGTCTCTCCATGCTGAGGAGTAGTAGCACTATGGCTCTCTAAATCCACTCATTAATTCTTCATTACTCTCCTCCATTTCAAAGGTCTCACATAAGGAATTATATAGATTTTCCTCACTCCCTCTTAAGAAAGATCATTAATTCCTAGATCCACAATAATAGGATCTAATTACAAAAGAGGAAAAACAAGATCCATGAATGTAGGATCTCAAACTATCTTCAAGTACATAATGGGAAAAGTCTCAAAACCACCCAAAGACTCTTTATCCATGTCCTTAATTCTCTCAAACTATAATTGAGAATAATGGAAAATTGGTGTGAGGTGGTTTCTCACATAAAAAACCAATTTCCATAATTACAACTTCAATGAAAAATACGTGAGTCTTAATTTCCTCACAAGTATTAATCATTTTACAAAAAGAATTAAATGCATGATTTTTCCAAAAGCTCATAAAGCATAAAATAAATGCATGAGACCTTTTCCTCACAAAGCATTGATAAAATGCATGAGAAAATAAAACTCAAAGCGTATAATTTCATCATCTTCACCACTCTACAGATCAACTTGGTGAACACAGTAAAGTCCTTCCATGTGTGGAAATCCATCCAGATCACGCCTCTCCACAAAGAACCTTTTGGTCTCCAAAAGTATCAACTATATCTCTATGCAAATGTCAAAAGGCACATTCCTTCAATACTCCTTCACCCACGTACTTTAGAATCAGAATGTAAAGCCAACACCTACAACTGTTGCAAAACAAATGTCTGGAAAAAGCCACATCCCTTGTCTCCTTCACCTCTGTTCTTCAGAGCTCGAAATGAAAATCCCACATCTGCATAAATCTGCAACCTGTAGCTGATGACCTATACTTCAATTTTTGGAGTACCTTACTTGCCAAGAGTTTATAACTACACTCTTTGGTCAAGTTTACAATGAATCACCAACATGGCTTAGGAAAATCGCCTCATACAATTGTTTATATAATGATTAAAAAATGAAGCCACTTAAGGCTTAATGTGAAAAATAACGCCTCTCACTCTCCTCACTCAAGAGTGGCTAAACAACCATTACAATGCTTCATAATCATTTTACATTTTACATGACGATTTCAAGCCAATTTCAGGGATTTTTATAGGGAAATTACATCAAATTTTTGAAAGCAATTTTAATGTGCCAAACATGTGCACAAAGGGAACAATACTAGGTTTTCTAACCCCCCTTCATGTGCATCATAGCCAAAAATGTGCACTAGTTGTGGAAAATTCCCCCAAACCCACTGTACTATATGTGCACCAATCAAATGCCCAAAATTTCTTTGATGGTTGTCATGAGAACTTGGATTTTAGAAACAATAGGCCTTAATAGTATATAGCACCAAAATTTAATATAAAAACCCATCTAACAGGGCATGCTAATTTAAAATTGCTATAATAGCATGATTTTTTTTTTTTTTTTAATAATTTCGCCAAGCACTCGATCCATGTGACATAGTGTCAAGGTTTCGCGCCTTCGGTGGCTCCTGGTCCTCGGTTCAATGGGAAACTCTTGGTGCTCCGCAACAGGACCCAAGTCTTCTACTCCTCATCATAACTCTCGTGATTGATGCTTCAACACAAAATTCCCCAGGATATTGGATTTTCGGTGTTGGGTGTGTCTTGTTGAAAGATTGATATAGAAGATTTGAGATCATTGTCCAATGAAGACAATATACTATTGAACATCATCCAACTAAGAAGTCCCTACAAAGAAGGAACACTCGAGCACCAGTGTGGAAACATCATTGTATTAGCAATGTATTACAAACATGTTAGATCAATTACAAGTAGGTCATGAGGGGATCTAGCGATCCAAAACGAATTTCCTTCTTCTACAGAAATGGAAATGGAGGGGGCCATGTAAAATTCGAATTCCGGCAATGATGGAAACAACGTGTCTTTGCAACGATATCCAATGATACGACGTGGCGTTGAGAATAGCAATAGTAGAGATCATTGTCAATATACCCAATAATTGGCCAGATCATATGCACACCGACGGATTAATCTTTGCGATCTGTGAGGCACATTATGGACGCCTTAAATGAAATATTTCTTGGCCTTCAAGACTTCCCTCCTCCTAAGAAGAAGAAAGGAATAATATTTTGAAAGATCACCACACCTCGTTACACTTGCACGATAAGTTTCTTTGCACAATAGAATGGAGACCATCACACTGTATCAATTTCGCCTCAGCCCACAGATCAATCTGTAGCCGACCTTCAAACAATTCTTTCCATCAACGTTAGAAATAATCCATTGACAAAAATCATGGGCCAGTAGTTCTGAATTTCGATTTGGCTTGATTTGATATGATTTGACACTGATGTGAAAACCCATAATAATAGTTCATGCTCCGAACTAGTCATAACATGGTGGTTTGTTGGCAGAAGTTGCTTAACATGCATTGAGGGGGATTATCGCTCAGGTTGCTGGATAGGGAGCTAGATCCCTCCAAATCCTCTCATTTTGGGATCATCCCATTTTATTTGTTGCAATGACTTGCCAATTATCGGAGTCAACCCTAATCTATCTTGTTGGTTGTTTTAAGGAGTGTTGTGTAGATCCAATAGATCTTAATCGTTTCACCAATTCATAGGATTTTGTAAGATCATATCTTCTTAGATCGCATCTGCCTTCCCTGCTTCTCTAATTTCTCTCCCACGTTTACGAGGGAGACATTCGTGGATGGATATTCCAACATGTCGGGTTGGGATTTCCTTTGACTATTTTCTGTCCATACTTGCACCAAAAATCCCATCATCAAGAATACCGATATCGATGGTTTTTGTACCACAATAGAAAGCTATCAAATAGTTCTAGATGTCCCTATGATGTCCATCGCATCGATATCATCCTTCTTATGCTCTGAATCATAATATTCTTTATCATCATCTTCACCGCCAGAGAACTTATCCTCTTGTGTCCTCCCATCATCATCTTTTCTTCATAAATTGATGAATTCTCCGGTGTTCCTAATGTATCTAGGTGAATAGCATTTTCCCTTCATGGTTGATGGATATTTAACTTTGACAAGATCACCATAGTGTTCAATGCTTTCTTGTTTTCGCAGTAGATAATGAGAAAAAGTTTCCTCTGGCGAAAAGCAAGCGACCATTCATGGTGAGAAAACTGTTGGTCAACATCAATTGGAGCTTCATAATTGTTGCGCATTAAATAAGGATTATGATGCAGGTTAATTTCTCTGAGAAACACATGGAGAAAAATAAAATGGATGGAATATCCCATTGGTCTCCCACTCTAGAAATGCCTATGATACCATTAATCAGTTTCTAAATTTAGACTCCCACCGACCTCTTTTCATATGGAGTCCCATAAAATGTTTGCTCACAAAGTTTTTATTTTTTCCAGAGCGAATGCAGATCAATATGCATTGTGTGCATACTTCTTGCCTGATTTACAAATACAGATAATAATTGCGGGTGTTTTGAGAGAGAAAGAGCATGTTCTTCTTCGAGAATGGCAACAAAACCGTTCATACTTCTTGTGTATGAATAGAAAATGAAATTGTTATGTCACCACCGCTCATTTTTCCAAGGATATGATGGCCACCCAATCATAAATGGTAGACAATCCATACATCAGAGACATGAATTAGAATATACGTAGATGGATCGAACCACATTCTAGAGAGCTAAAGGCCATGTTTTGATTGTAAATGTGTGAATCTGATGAGAATTGTAGTGATTGAAATTGCACTAGTACATTTGTTTGAATGCAGCATTGAACAAACCATTTGTTACCACCACAGATAGTCTGCTCTCCTTCAGCACATTAGCAGATCTGATCCCAAATCAATTATGATTCTGATTATTCTTTACTCGCTTCAAGGGTTTGTTGAAAGAGATCGATCACTGTCCAAATAGATTAGATCACTGGGAGATTACAGAGACACCTAATTATTGGCATGCTCTACCTCTTCTCGTAGTTGGAGGCCACAATTTACAATTGATGAATTTAGACCATGATAGGAGTGTAAGGACCATGATTTGATTACATGACTCCATGGTTCTCAAACATGATAATAGAAGGATTTCAATTTTGTAAAAATGTCAACCATTTCTCTCTCAACCATTCGAATGTGCCTTCCTTCTACAACTGCGTTTCTTCAGAGGTCGGTGCAAGAACACCGATCAAAACATATTTCACAACATATCTCTTAGTGAGTGTTGTAGAGGGTTTCTCCCTCGAATTACGACGTAGCAGTGGGTGGATCTTCCAACATTTCTTCTCCTAATGGCCACTAATGTTGCAATAACTACAAAAATTCCTTCGTTTTCCATTCAACTTCCTGACATGATGACTTGGAAGGCATGGTTTCTGATTTGTCTCACTTCTCGTGGACTCATCTGTCTTCTTAACCCAAACTTTCTTCATATGATTCTTAGATACATCATGGTTAGAAGATCTAAAACACAAATCATTCTTCTTATTTTCAATGAAAGAATTTGAATGACTTTTATACCTTCCTGAATTGTCCTTGATTTGATGAGGACAAGATGGCTTGATTCCTTTCTTGGAATCTAATGGTTAAGAGATGGTTTTTTCTTCAACAACCTTTAAGAATTCTCCATTCTTTTCCTTGCCATAACCAAAAACTACAAATCCTGGTCTTTGTACCACCTCTAATGGCTGAGTGATTCGTTGGCCATGAATTCCTTGTCCACCTCCTTTGTATCCCATCTTCGTGAGGAGCTTCATGCCCACATAAGTTTCATACTGAGAAAACATTGAACATGATGAAATATCATATACCTCGGTTTGAGTTTGTGCATCCATGGTAGAAGGCTCTTTGTCTTCCATTTGTTCACCATGCTTCAATTTAGCCAATATATCATCCTTGGTTTGCAATTTGAGCTACAATTCTTCAACAATTCCATTGAGGAATTCTCCATGAAGCCGAGACCTCTCTTGAAGCTCTTTCTTCTCTTCTTATGTAACATGCAAAAGTCTCCTCAACTTTGCATTTTCAGCTTGAATGTTGTGATTTATCTCTTCTAATTCTTGAAGTATTTATGCTTTCTTTGCTCCTTTTCCCATCCATCAAAGCAGTCAGCCTAGCTCTGATACCACAGAATCTGAAAATGAGTGAGTACTTTACGCAAGTTTTCAATTGAGAATCGTTTTCTGATGAAGTATTCACATAAGGATTAAAGAGAATATGAATTCATGATTAACCATGCTTTTTAAACAAGAATAAATAACATACATGAACTCAAATGGAATAAGCACATGAAAAGACAAGAGAGAGACAACCAATGTTGGTAATGATGTTCACCCCTCCTGGGATACATCTCTGGAACCGCTTCAATTGGAATACAGATCACTTTCATTCCTTATTCAAAAGATGTTGGGATCTTCTCATAAGTAATTACATAAGAGATGTCTTCTCCTTCAATGAGGATTCAAGAAGACTCCTCACACTCATACCTCTCCATACATCAAGAAGGATAATTCCTTACATGAATAACTCTCTCAATGTTGAGGAGTAGTAACACTATGGCTCTCTAACTCCACTCATTAATTCTTCATTACTCTTCTCCCTTTCAAATGACTCACATAAGGCATTATATAGTTTCTCCTCACTCCCTCTTAAGAAAGAGCATTAATTCCTAGATCCACAATAATAGGATCTAATTACAAAAGAGGAAAAACAAGATCTATGAATGTATCATCTCAAACTCTCTTCAAGTACATAATGGGAAAAGTCTCCAAACCACCCAAAGACTCTTCATCCATGTCCTTTATTATATCAACCTATAATTGAGAATAATGTAAAATTGGTGTGAGGTGGTTTCTCAGACAAAAAACCAATTTCCATAATTACAGTTTCAATGAAAAATACGTGAGTCTTAATTTCCTCACAAGTATTAATCATTTTACAAAAATAATTAAGTGCATGAGTTTTCCAAAAGATCATAAAGAATCAAATAAATGCATAAGACCTTTTCCTCACAAAGCATTGATAAAATGAATGAGAAAATAAAACTCAAAGAATATAAGTTCATCATCTTCACCACTCTGCAGATAAACTTGGTGAACACAGTAAAGTCCTTCCATATGTGGAAATTCGTCTAGATCATCAACCCTAAATTAGTGATTGGGTTTGGACCTTCTAGAATTTTTTAGAAAATACACTACGTGGATAGCCCCACATGTTTAAGTAATGGGGGTTGATGTGGCATCCACTCACACCATGGTGATCAATACGGTAAGCCAACTTGCGGGAGACATAACTTTCGCATACAAACTCCGATTGAGGCAATTCTTGCACCATTGGAAAGGTATTGATGTGTAGAATATAGTTGATGGATCCATGGTAATTTTTGGACCTTAAAAATGTGTTGTTGGATGCCTCAAAATGGATCCAAAATATTTCAAATGTTTTTTTGAACCCAAATTGCCAAATTGGGACCAATTGCTAACTCTGCAAGTTGATTCCTTCAATTTGTTTTCACCCATAAAACATTGAGATAGATGAAAAATAATATAATGATAAAATCCAGATCAATCCAACCCTAAGATTTGTGTGGACATGAACTTATGTGATGGGTTGTCATATGTAATAAACTATATGAAGATACCCTTAAGATGTTCTATTTTCCATATCTATGGGCATCTTTGAAGAACTTGTCCAAAGAAGGAAACTCCAAATGAGGAGGATATTGTCAAATAAAGAATGGAGCATGATGATCCAGTCACCTTGACACATGAATGATTCATAGAACCTGGGATAGGTAAGTTTACACCATAAGAACCTTCCTCCTCTAGTGTTGAAAAAATCATTAATGGTATTGAGACAACAACAAAGACTTCCCATAATCCTAAGAAGAGACATATAATTAATGTTGATCAAGGGGAGAGAATGATATCTGGACATAAATATTGAAGAGGTTCCAAAATCAAGGGCTAACCAAATACATCACTAGATGTAGTAGATGTATTCAAAACAAGGGAATCCTTTTGTTAGCACTGAGAGTCACCCTCATATTGCGGGAGGATAAGCCCAGTAGCCATCAGATTTTTTGGTGGATGTTGGTTTTATATGAGTGGAGGTCAATGGAAAAATATCAATATATGAATGATGTTCAACACAGAACTGGACAAGAAATGCACATGGAAGTGAGGGCCACATTAACTTCAGTGAGGGAATTGAGTCACAGAAGGAAGACTTAGTAAGAAAGGTGAATAAGACTTCTATGAGCATAAGACTTTCAAGTAGCTTGGAGAAGAAAAACTCAGACTCAAGATCACTCTTGACCCCAAGCTTCGAACACTGAAATATGTCCAAAAAACACACTCAAAACAACACAATGATCAAACCTACATCACAATGAAACTACAACAACTCGAATGGATCCTCCATGCCCGAGCCATTCAGTGTAAGAGGTAGAAATATAACAAGGGAGATGACTAAAACTAGTCATGATACCACTGTAATCAAACCTACATTACAACAACATAACAACCCTTAACTGGATCCTCCATGCTCGAGTGTTTTAGGATAGTTTTTACAGAGAGATGAAAAGAAGTTGACTTCTATTAACATGAAAGTATCAAATTTAATACATAACTAGAGAACAGTTCTTGCATCAAAACATTACGAAATAGGGAGATCTGCTCAACCAGTTGATGACCTTAACAAAATATCAAAACTACTTATTTATACTCAGAACAATTTGCCACTACCAGGAGTGTGATCTGATCACTACATTCAAAGCATTGTGTCTGGGCAGTCTTCTGTCAGACCGTGCATGTATCCCTCTGTCAGACGTGAGCTCAGATTAGAATGGATTTTGTAGGGAAATATGCCCACAGGGGTACCACGAGCTGACAGTTCAGTCCCCACGACTGGACCTTCCATGCCTTCCATTGATGGATTGAGCCAAGGTTTCAACCACTGACTCTATTTTCATTAACTGCCTTTTCTTGGGGAATCAATGAGATTAAATGCTTGGGGGGAGGCCACGTGGTGCTCTTGGATAGGATGTTATATAAACATGTGATTTCGGGGATTTTTGAAAGTGGTATGGTTTCAGACTACTTTTGGGCCCGCAATTCACCACCTTTCGCCATGTAGCACTTTCACCCTACAATGGTTTCAATTGCGGGACCACTCAAGAAAATTATCACCTGAGTATGTTGCGTACCTGCAATGGACCGTGGTCGTCAATCGCGTGATATTGGATGAGTATTTATGATCATTGGCTCAAATATTCCCTCTTTCATATCAATGGATCAAATCTTTCCTTTTCGAATTGATGACCGAGACCTGCTTCGCGACTCACGCTTCAGACTTTTCAAACCTCAAACCTCCTCTACCTTCTGTCATTTTTATTTGGAGATAAATATATGATGATGTGTAGCCCCCCTTGATATCGACGGCTGGGATTTCTTCGGGTCTCTGGACTCTGGGAAAAACAAAACTCAAACTTTTCTTTCCCCCTGGAAAATCTTCCGGAGCTAAGGATCTGACGACGTGTGGCCCTTGTTGATCAACAGTTGTGATATCCTTCAGGTGTCCAGGAAAATCAAAACTCAAACTTATTTTTCCCTTGAAGAAAAACATCCAGAGTTAACGATTTGAAGACGCGTTTCCACTTGACCCAGACGGCTGAGAATTACTTCAGCACTTCGGGACTTCGGGACTTCGGGCCTTCGACACTTTGGGATTCCGGGCCTTCGACACTTCAGGACTTCGGGCTTCGGCACTTCAGGACTTCGACACTTTGGGACTTCGGGCCTTCAACCCTTCAATAATTTAGGCTTCGACCCTTCATTACTTCAAGACTTCGACACTTCAGGACTTTTGAATACTTGACTTCCACAATATTCCAGAGCGTCGAATCCCGAAGTGAGGGATCTGCCTCCACGTGTTCCCCTAGATTGGATGGTTTGGATTTTATTTTGGGAATTCGGGCTTCGACTCTTCATGAACTTGACATGTTTCTCATTTCAAAACCCCTGAAGCTCATTTCCCAAAACACCTAGATCGACTGCCACCTAACCCCCTCGAGATCAATGACTCATACTTACTTCGGGGCTTCGGGACTTCGGACCCTTTGCTCTGGCGCTATACTTCTTGCAACTCTACAGTTCCAGATACCCAAGAGCCACTAATATGAACTTCATAGGGTATTTTCTCCATTGAAAACTGGGCCCACCTGTTTGTATTTTAAGCCTGAAATCAGCTGCTCTGCATGCTGCGCCTCAAGCCCGAAATAGATTCTTCTGAAAGATGCATTTTGAGCTCAAGACTGATACCTACACAAGAAAAGGACTTGGTCTCCTTGCGACCCTTAGACAGTCTTATGTGATAACATTTGGCTCCACAGGGGATGGCATGCTCCCTGCAAGTTGCCAAGAATGCGCAGTTCTAGTGCCTTAGTTGTTGGGCTATGGAGTCTAGTTCAAAACTTTCGCCGAAGAAAACAGGCAAATATGTACACTATTCTACTAAAAAAAAAAAAAAACACATGGGATCCAGAAGGAGCTTACTTATATACAATCCTAGGCTAACTGACTTTTTACAAGGCACTAGGTGAAAGTAAACTTCCACCATAACCACCCAGACTGCCTAGTAATATAATTCTTCTCTTTATTGCAGATGATCCCCAAAAAAATAGGGAGGTATGGAAACAGAACGAGAACATGGCTTGGAACACTGACCATACCCCCAAATGATGATAAGGTGAATAATTTTGCAGACTCTAATGCTTTTGGAAAACACAGCTCCATATATAGCCCCACAGGGTCACAAAATTTATAATCAGGGGAGCTCAACTGGCAAGATATTAATTCATTTCCTTCATTGTGGCTCACCCGTCGTTTGATGTTCTCAGAGTGTACATGTGGGTGGAGAACTAATGCAAGTTGGATAATACCAGGTGATATTTTCTTGTTTACAGGTTTTGGACAGGAGAAAAACTGCCCACTTAGCTCCTCCTTTACATGCTACTTTGTATCTTCTGTGGGTCCAGGATGGATGATTTCCACCCAATGCTTTTCCTTAATGAATAAAGGAAAAACATATATAGTTTGGTCTTGGAAATCTTTCATGAAACCATACTCACCTGTGAGTATCGGTGAAATAATCCCATTTGAAAATTTCAGAAAATCTGAAACATACGACTCCATGTATATGGCCACAAGATCATGAATAACGTGACAAAATTATGGTTGCTTTAGCAGACTAGGTTGATCCTCTGTAAATGCCTCTCTGCATGCAAATAAATGACCTCCTTGTTCTTTCGAAACAAACTCTTGATCACCAACAATTGCAGTCTCTCCTTTATAAGAATGATCATAAGATAATGGTACAACAGGATTTAAAGCATCACAACTATGATCAGCTAAGAACATATAGTTATCTATGCAATCAACCACTACTTCATGCTCAAAATGTTCTGAAAACTGATCATAAGATTGATATGCATCCCTGCCCATAGAAAAATATGCAACTATTGAAGAATCTGATTCCAAATGTGAATCACACCTACCTCCTTGTTGTTGTTCCAGATCTGAATTATACTCACTTGCTTCTTTCTCAGAATCTGAAACATACTGACAGTCTTCTTGCTTAGAATCTGAAACATACTGATAGTCTTCTTGCTTATGTACATGCAATTTTTCATGATATGCTTGCATACGGACTCCCTTGCTAGCCTTGATGTTCTCTTCGACCTCTTCAACATCTTCAAATAGGTGTCTTAAAGATGAATCTTTCCTTTCTCTCAGGAGAAGGACAAGCTCTGAATGTTGAGCCATGACATAGTACACCATGGCAACAATCTCTGTGGGTATGATCTCCACAAACATACTATGATAAACACTGTAAAACATCCTGTTGAAGACAACCAAGGCTTCCTCTTCCCCTCTCCTCAAGTCATTAAACTCAAACCAGTACTGATCAAGGGACTTGCTCTCACCCCAACACTTTAAAAAAGATTTGCATAACTCGATCCAAGAACTAATAGAACCGGCTCCCAAACATTTAAACTACACAACAACATCTCCAGTCAAAGAATGTGAGAAAAACCTCATGGTAAAATCGTCATGAACAATATCAAACTGATCAACAAAGTTCTCAAAGGCCTCCAAGTGCCTCTCAGCTATAACATGATCCTCCCTAGAAAACCAAGGAAGATACTCAAAGGAATAAAGAGGATAAGGATGAAGGTCAAGTGGCAGTCTTAAAGGTTTAAACATGTTGTCTCTAATCTTAGCTTGAAAACTGGTGGGCTAAATATGAGGTTTAACAAGAAGATGGACAGGCTAAGCAGTAATAACGGAAGGCAATGAGATCTGAGAAGGCTTTGAATCATTTTCAACCCACTCAAGGCTACAAGGGTGATCAATTTCACGAGGAAATCCAATACAAATCTCACTTTTATGAATAGGCTGAGGTGAAGACACAAGATCGACATCTACAACACAAGAAGAGGGCATGTCTTCTTCTTCCAAGGATGGATAAATAAAGGAAGGCTTACTATCATCTGAATAGACAAAGCAAAGTATAATCCTTTGTATATGTAAAGGGAAATAGAGAAATGAGTTGATAAAGAAAAACAGGATTTCATGAAGAAAGCTCATAAATTGATACCTGGTCTTCCCCTTCAGTATGGTCATCTTTCTGTCAACAGGGTCCTCCCCAGTGGAGTCTTTGATTGTGGAGTCACCAGGTGCAAACTGAAATCTTCAATGGTTCTGATATCTGATGCACCTTCTGAATTAGAAGCTCTTTGTCGTTCTATCCCAGGGAAATGTCTTCAATTTGTTCCCTGACAACGACGCCATGAATGTTAGCACTGAGAGTCACCCTCAAATTGCGGGAGGATAAGCCCAGTACCAATCAGAGTTTTTGGTGGATGTTGGTTTTATATGAGTGGAGGTAAATGGACAAAACTCAATATATGAATGATGTTCAACACAGAATAAGACAAGAAATGCACAGGGAAGTGAGGGCCACATTAACTTCAGTCAGTGAATTGAGCTTAAGTGTGAGCAGAAGGAAGACTTAGTAAGAAAGGTGAACAAGATTGCTATGAGAATAAGGCTTTCAAGCAGCTTGAAGAAGAAAAACTTAGACTCAAGATCACTCTTGAGCCCAAGATTCAACACTGAAATATGTCCAAACAACACAGTCACAACAACACAATGATCAAACCTACATCACAATGTAGCTACAACAACTCGATTGGATCCTCCATGCCCGAGCCATTCAGTGTAAGAGGTATAAAGATAACAAGGGAGCTGACTAAAACTGGTCACGATACCACTATAATCAAACCTACATTACAACAACATGACAACCCTCGACTGGATCCTCCATGCCCGAGTGTTTTAGCACCATTTTTACAGAGAGATGAAAAGAAGATGACTTCTATTAACATGAAAGTCTCAAATTTGATACATAACCAGAGAACAGTTCTGGCATCAAAACATTACAAAATAGGGAGCTATGCTCAACCAGTTGACAACCTTAACAAAATATCAAAACTACTTATTTATACGCAGAACAATTCACCACTACCAAGAGTGTGATCTGATCACTACATTCAAAGCATTGTGTTTGGGCAGTCTTCTGTCAGACTGTGCATGTATCCCTCTGTCAGACGCAAGCTCAGATCGACATGGATTTTGTAGGGAAATCTACCCACAGGGGTACCATGGGCTGACGGTTCAGTCCCCATGGCCGGACCTTCCATGCCTTCCATTTATGGATTGAGCCGAGGTTTCAACCACCGACTCTATTTTCATTAACTTCCTTTTCTCGGGGAATCAACGAGATTAAATGCTCAAGGGGAAGCCATTTGGTGCTCTTCGATATGATGTTATATAAACATGTGATTGCGGGGTTGCTCGAAAGTGGTATGGGTTTAGACCACTTTTGGGCCCGCAATCCACCACCTTTCACCACGTAGCACTTTCACCCTACCATAGTTTCAATTGCACGACCACTCAAGAAAATTATTGCCTGAGTATGTTGCATCCCCGCAATGGACCATGGCCATCGATCTCATGATATTGGACGAGGATTTATGATCAATGGCTCAAATCTTCCCTCTTTAGATCAATGGATCAAATATTGTCTTTTCGAATCGACGGCTGAGACCTACTTCGCGACTCAGGCTTCAAACTTTTCGAACCTCAAACCTCCTCTGCCTTCTTCCACTTTTATTTAGAGCTAAAGATATGACGACATGTAGCCCCCCCTTGAGATCGACGGCTGGGATCTCTTCGGGTCTCTGGACTCCGGGAAAAACAAAACTCAAACTTCGTTTTCCCCCTGGAAAATCTTTTGGAGCTAAGGATCTGACAACGCGTGGCCCTTGCTGATCAAGTGTTGGGATCTCCTTTGGGTCTCCAGGAAAATCAAAACTCAAACTTATTTTTCCCTCGAAGAAAAACATTCAGAGTTAAGGATTTGACGACGCGTGTCCACTTGAATCGGACGGATGAGAATTACTTCAACACTTCAGGACTTCGGGCCTTCAACACTTCGGGACTTTGAGTTTCGGCACTTTGGGACTTCCGCACTTCGGGAATTCGACACTTCAGGACTTCCGCACTTCGGGAATTTGGCCTTCGGCCCTTCGGGACTTCAGGCCTTCGACACTTTGAGACTTTTTAATACTTGACTTCCACAATCTTCT
Organism: Picea sitchensis; assembly: GCA_010110895.2. Taxonomy (NCBI): domain Eukaryota; kingdom Viridiplantae; phylum Streptophyta; class Pinopsida; order Pinales; family Pinaceae; genus Picea; species Picea sitchensis. The sequence goes on along the minus strand of SNQJ01S0002347.1, from coordinate 39,284 downwards.
AGAGCACCGAATCCTGAAGTGAGGGATTTGCCTCCACGTGTTCCCCTGGCTTGGATGGTTCATATTTTATTTCGGGAATTTGGGCTTCGGCTCTTCGAGAACTTGGCGCGTTTCTCATTTCAAAACTCCTGAAGCTCATTTCCCCGAACACCTGGATCAGCTGCCACATGTCCCCCTCAAGATCAATGACTCATACTTACTTCGGGGCTTCAGGACTTCGGACCCTTTTCCCTGGCGCTATACTTCGCGCAACTCTACAGTTCCAGATACCCAGGTGTCGCTAATCTGAACTTCATAGGGGATTTCCGCCGTTGAAAACTGGGCCCGCTTGTTTGTATTTTAAACCCGAAATGAGCTGCTCTGCATGCTGCGCTTCAAGCCCAAGATAGACTGTTCTAAAATATGTGTTTTGAGCTCAAGGCTGATACCTACGGAAGAAAAGGACTAGGTCACCTTGCAACCCTTAAACAATCTTATGTGATAGCACCTTTCTCAAAAGGATAGAAAACAAAATGATCTAACTACATTGATTTATCTCTAAAGAGAAGGTGACCAAAAGGAGGTATCTATGAAGGTAGGTATCTTTACTAGAAGCTCAACAAACTACCCCTATGAGGGTAGCTAGAGAAGGCGACTAAAAAGGTGACTATCATAGAAGTGATCTCCATCGAGGCTTAACAAACAATGCAGGTCTTAGTATCTTTGAAGGCAAAAGGCACAATTTTTTTTTTATTATCGAAGCCAATATCATTATTATGGGTTAAGAACACTGGACCATGATTACTATCAAATCAAACATCACATGATATGGCAGTACTCACAACATCAACATTCATCCTCGTTATATTGAACAGCCTAGCTCATTTTTATTGGTGGGTCCTTTATTATAAATTAACCTTTTTCTAGCATGAGCCTTGCACTCATGACGCATCATGGTCCTGGCAAATTAATCATGCCATATATACAACAAAGCCAAACACAACGAACCAAGTGCAATCTATAAACATGTGTTCAAAATTTTATTTTTTGTTTTAATTTTTTTATATACATCACATTCATATTAATATTTAATTATATTTTTTTTATATTCATCCCACTCATATTAATATTTAATTACGCCGATAGGCGTACACCTATTGGCAATGGGCAGAATTATTGATCTTTTAATCATATTTAACTTTAAACCCTAATCTGATGGATACGCATTCAAGATGCTGGCATATTCTTAGTCGTCCTCCAAAATCAGTGAACCAGATTTATTGCTCATAACTTCCTTGCATTTATAAAGACATCCGCTAACATGTTTACCTTTTTACATTTACCTAAGAATACTTAAAAAATTATTGTGCGCATATATAATTGACACGTTCAATAATTAATATGTACGAATGCCACGACCTCCACGCATTACACAGAGCGGCATGCATCCACGCACGGGGAAGGGCGTTTAATAGACAGCCGCATGCACGTGCGACTTGAACCGCCACACATTCTCTGAGCGAATTTTTTTATTTAGACTTAGTCGCATGCAGCGAAAAGAAAGATTACAGTAAAGAATTACACATTTGCGAATTGAAGTCGGTATTACAGTGCGGATCATCGCTATGTAAGAATTACAGTGTTTAAAATTTATTGACAACCGCATGCATGTTACACACAACCGCTTGCACGCTAATGTTTTCCTAATGTATATGTGCAGGTCTCTTCAGTATCTCCGCGCTCATCTCAAAGGCGGAAACATCAGTCTTGCACGAGCATTTGATTATCTAACTCGGTGGCTTTTTCTGGAACAGGTATGTACTCAACAAATTATACCTGTGTTTTCCGATCCATATAACCCTTGCCTTGCATTCTTTATTTCTTGAAATCCCTTGCGGCTGTGCATTCTTTATTTCTTTATTGAAATGTACATTATTTCAGGTTCAATTATATGTACTAAATGTTACCCCCATTCCGCTCAGCATTTGTGAATCGATTCCTCCCTTAATCGAATCCCTGGCTGTGAACTCGCTGGAATGCAAAATGACTCAGACACTATCACTTGCAAATCATTTAATTGAAACTTTACAACTGTCT
>SNQJ01S0002346.1:141206-158552 GCA_010110895.2 Picea sitchensis | reverse complement strand
TTAGGATTGGTCCTTCTAGTAGCCATAGCCATATTTTTACTTTCAACATTTCTTGCCACCCTAGATGCATTCTCCAATGATTTGGGTTCCCAAAGGCAAACCTCATGTTGAATGTTATCCTTTAAAGTTCCTATGAATACATCAATCAAGTGTTCCTATGAATACATCAATCAAGTGCTCATCTGGAATATATGTTACCTTTATATTCAATCTTTGGAAGTTCTCAATGTGCTTTATAATTGAACCATTTTCCTTGAGATTTATCAATTGGCTAAAGAAGGTATTGCTCCCTTTATCCTCATAGTGTGCTATCATTTCTTCCGTGAAAATTGTCCAAGTTACGAGTGATTTGCGATAACAAATCCATCGATACCATACAAATTGATTGGGTTCTAAATATAAAAAAGCAATTAGTACCTTTTGTGTATTTGGCACATTATGTAGATCAAAGAATTTCTCCATCTGAAGTATCCATGTGATTGGGTCCTCGCCATCAAACTTCCGCATATCGATCTTAGGAACGTGGTTGGTCTTCAACCAAAAGTTGGAGTTTATCCATTCTTGATTCACCTTCCTTGTGTCATGATCATGAATTTAATGGGATACATTTTCACTTTTAGGTGTCCTCTCTATTAGGAAAATTTTCAATCCTTCCATGATCTCCCCTTTTAGATGATCCATCTTAGTATTTATTGCCTCAAACTTAGATTTCGTTGAATCCATCATCTCTTGTAGTTCATCTTTTGTTATTGTCTTCTTTTGTAAATCATTCATGTCCCTATGCATTTCTTCACCTTCATCAAGAGTCCAAGTAGATTGTCTAGAGGCTTATTTGGTGTATAAGTTCCCTTTTCTGGAGGCATGTTGGCCAAGTATCACTTTAAACCTTGATTTTGAGGTGGTTCTGCTAGACAATCTTCCTTTTACTGTATCTCCAAAATTTTGGCCCTTTTGAGTGTGAAATTTTCTTTTTTTGTAGTTATATGATATTTCTTCTCTACAATGCCACAGGTTTGATAAAAATCGGATGTGCCAAGTGGAATTTGTGGTAACTTCCCCACAACTTGCTTATTTTTGGCCTTTCTAGGAGATCTCAGTTGTATAGCATGCCTTGCACAAAATAATTGATATAAAATTTTGAAACTCTTACCAAAACTACTAAAGACTGACCACTATCCAATGCAACTAGTGTCACTCAATTTGGATACTCTAGCAAGATCTTATTATTGGTTTACCCGGAACACCTGCTTGAGACTAATCAAATACCCTATCTTCCATAGGGTTTATATACTAATTTAAGATGACCCAGAAACTAAAATTGTTACCACAGATACCTTACTAACTTTTGTGAATATCCTCCGAAATTCAGGGTCTGAAATGTTACATAATATTTTTTATAGCGAACATTCCGCAATGACTCAATTCAGGATGATTCTAGAACCCTATATTACAAAGGTTGTATCTCTAAAAGTATAATGAATCAGGAGATGAAATGTTAACCCAACATACCTTGATCCGTCTACTAAATATCCTCCAAGCTGTTCCTTCTGAATCGTTGTAGAAAAAAAGTTATAGCGAAAATTCCAAGGTGTCTCAGATGTAGCAGCGAAACCCCAAGACCTTGATCTTTGATACCATATGTTAGGAACAAAATATCAATATAGAATAGAAAAACCTCAGAATAAGTACTCAATGCCTTGAAACAGAGAGAAATTCAGATAACAAGCCTCTTCGAGGGGGAAACCTCCTTACTCCCACATAAATTTCCAAATACAAGATGATTCCAAATGAAAATGTCTCCTTGGTATATATAGGAGAATAGGAAGTATAATTACAACTAATGGACTAAAGCCGAGATAAATAAAATAGAATTACTAATGTAATATGCCCCAATTAAGGGGTAATGTTCCACTATTTAGGGATTAACAAAATCAATATAACCATACAGTCTAAAGTCATGATCTCCAGTATAACAGAAACCATAATCCAATGTACCCTTAAGGTATCTCATCACATGCTTTGCAGCTACAAGGTGAACATGTATGGGATCTACCAGATACTAAATCAAGGTGTTCACAACAAAGAATATATTTGACTTGGTATTCTTCAGATACATTAACGAACCAATAATCTGTCTATATAGAGTAGCATCAACCAACTCTTATGAAGTATCAACCAGGATATTCAACTTTGTTTCCATGGGTGTGTTCATGGATTTACATTCCAACATGTCAAATCTCTTTAGTATTTTAGCTGTATACCTCCATTGGTTAAGGAATATCTTCTCTCGGCTCTGCCAAACTTCAAGACCTAAGAAATAATGCATCAGACCTAGGTATTTCATCTCAAACTCTGCAGCGAGCTTCTTATAACAATTTGTGATGAGATTTTCTTATCTTTTTAAGAATAAGGCATACACATGCAATAACAATATAATTGGCTCATCATTCATCACCTTGAAGTAAAGGTTAGAATCATATTTACTCTTGGTAAATCCAAATCTCGACAAGGAACTATCAATTCTGCCATACCAAGCTCTAGGAGCTTGCTTCAACCCGTACATAGCTTTCTTCAACCTGCAGACATGAGTCTTCATGTTCTGTATTTCGATCCAAATTTTCAAATCATTTTGTACCAACCTAGTACACTTTATTAACTACAACTCAATCTATATAATCATGTGTTGGTTCTATGTGCTTTCTGTAAAGCACTATTTATCTAACTTTCTGATAGTAGTTCTCTACTCTCTCTGTAACTTTTCCTGTGGAATCAGGACTCTGCATGTGCAACTGCTATTTCTGAAGCTGAGAATGACTGCTCTATTCTCACTAGAGATGCTAAACTTTGAGAGTAGATCCTTTATTCTATCGTGGAAACAACTTCATCTGAGAGTGGCTTAATAATTGATACTGAAGGTAGATTTTCCTATTTTATGGAGGTAACTCAATCTTGAATACATGGAATGCTCCCCCTGAATCTCATACTGTATCAAAATCATGGTTGTTTTGGTTGTCTTCACGAATACTGGAACTATTTCTTCAATTACTGGAGTAAGTGTCTCGTCATATTCTTATCTCTCTTGTTGGGAGAATCCTCTGGACACAAATCATGCTTTTTTCATCTTTATATTGTTATCTGCAACATGCTTGATCTATTAGATCAATCTTGGAAGTCACCACTGACTTCCCTTCTAGTCTCAAGGAAACTCCATGTCCCAGTCCTTCTAACTGGCTTCCTTCTTTGTTACCGAAAAAAGGGAATCTTCCCAAGAGATTCCATGCCTCCTAGAGGTCTCTGAAGCTACGATTTAGTCTTCTCAACTCATGGCATTTTTCCACCAGTCCTGGAAGATGTCTTCTTTTTCCATCTGATCCTCTCTAAGATCAGGCTCACTCTGAGTCTTGATTTCTTTTGAGTCTACAAAAACTTCATAGTCTCTACATGATATACTTGGTGTTGAATACCAAGTATTAATGTGAAAGCTGAGTCAGAATTCAAACAAATTCTTCTTCCTGTCAAGGTGGCTTCATTATCCATTGACCAAGTCTACTGTGAGTTCTATTCTAATGTTCAATCAACTTTGGAGCCTTCTTCTCCTTACAATCAATCTCCATATGAGATACTCTATATATCAAAAGTAGCTTCTTCTTCATCTTCTTTGGTACATGGATGTATAAGGTCATGTATACAACTTGGATAGTCTGTTCCATGTCTCATCTAATATGTTGCCTCCTACAACTGTCAATGTAGCTCCCTCAGGGTTATCATCTATGACCTTCCCAGAACAAGAACAATAAGGGATAAATAGTAGACAAGAATAATACTCTTTATAATAATAATAAATCAATAGTAAGAACAATCGTCATAGTATCTCCTTTAGAGATATCACTCGTGACCTGCCTGAAAGAAGAGTCGAAAGTAAGAAATACAATAGTAAGAAATGAGAGAAACACTCTTCTAGTGTTGTGATCAATCATTCCTCCATGGTAACCTGGAACCAAAACAAGACGTTTCTCCTAGAGGAGATGTTAGTTATATCTGGTAAGTGATTACAATAAACATCTATCTCAATAATGCTCACATGCTACCAAGTATAAATTTTTTTAAAGATTGCTTATCTCAACTATAATGTTTACTTGTAATGAGGTAGTTATCAATCTTGACATGTGAAAATTTGAATCTTAGCAACTTAATCAATCAAACCTGGAACCTGGAGTCTTGTCCTCAAGAATGAGTGTTGTTGCTTTTCTTCTTAGTCTCCTTTGATCAAGATGATAAGCATTCTTTTCAACCTGTCCTCTATACAAAGATAATATGCTTTCTTGACATAAATCTAAGTTTAGAGAATAAACTCTATAATATCAAGTTTAATCAATCTAATACCTTGACTTTAATTTTGACCAATGGTTATTATGATGGTCATATCTTCAACATACAACCTAAATGTTCATAATGTCATAACAAATAGATGCATATCAAAATAATCAAAACTGGGGTGCATTATTCCTCTGAATGTGATGGATCTGAGATCCTTCTAGATATATGATTGTTATTTAGACAAAAGATCATTTCTCCTTCAAATACACTTTAAAAAAAAGTGTATAGTTTAAACATATGTAAGTACATACCTCTGACAATATCGATAGGTAGTGGCACCATCTGACAACAGTGGAAATAAATAACAAAACTTTAAAACTTCAAAGGTGTTGCAACTTGTAATTTAAAGGTAGTTGGAGATTTTCTAGGGTAAGGCGCACTAGGAAAATAAAAAACAGTCCTAACACTTCACAAAAACTTTCACTGCAACTAGTGTTGGCACTGCAACTGCAACTTAGGGTTTGATGACAAAACCCTAATTTCTCAAAATTCAATTTTTTGAATTCTGATCTAGGGACTAGATGCGTTGGGCTAAGGCGAGTTTACTGCAGCTGACTGTTTCAGAAAATTCCAAGTTTTACCCCTTGAAACTTGATCTGCACAAATTTGGATTGGTACTTCTGGTACTGGTTCTGGTTTCCTAGTTTTCTAGTTTTTTGGTACCAGTCAAAACTAGGGTTTGTCTTTCTGGAGATTCTAGCCACCGAAAAGGTGCACTCAAGCTTACAAAGGATGTGCTAGGGTAGGGTGCACTTTCCTAGATGGTTTTTAGTCAGAAATTCCTGTTCAGTAAAAAGCTCTAATTTCCTTGAATGACAACAATAACATTTTTAGATACCCAGTGAAAGGTGCTCTATTCAGTCAAGCTCTGATACCATGTTAAGTTTTAATGTTGTTATTAGTTTATTTTCAATTTACTAGAGAATTCAATGCATTTCCAAAACAACAACATAAGGAGGATCACTGAAAGAAACACAATCACAAGGTACACAACATTTTATCCTGGGAAACCCTCATGGGGGAGAAATACTAGCAAAAAATTGCTCAATAATAGATTGCCAATACAATGCCAAGACTAAGAACAAACCACCAATAATAAAATAGAACTGAGCATGCGCCTCTCTTCTCCTTCTTCTTGCAACTTCAACTTCCTTCAAAATATGCGCACTAGAAGTGTGAGTGAGTTAGTGAACAAATGAGGCGCCATCCTCACTTATAAATACTAGTGAGAAGGTGCTAAGGTTGCGTCTCTTCACTTAGTAGGTTTGACTTCTTCCAAGAGTGGTTAAAACCACTTTATAAACCCTAGGGGATGACTTTACAAATACTACCATGTAAATATCATTTGACCAATCCACAAAAGGGGACTTAGTCTTATACAAGACCCGACATGATCAATCCACAAAAGGGGATTTTATCTATAACATAATAACTCAAATATAATTAGAATATTATTTGAAGTTACAATATTTCAACCAATCGACCATTCTCCAAAGTCATTGTCATCCTACTTCCATTGTAAGATTGACTATGCTTCATCATAGATTTGGTGTAGGCTTGTCGTACGCTAAAAGAACAACTGACGTACTTTCACCTGGGTTTGTCACAAGAGCAACAAGGTACCGATGTAATTTTTGTATTTCCAACGAACAAATAGTCCTAGTATCGACGAACGCCTAGTCGTACTATCGATAAATTCCTAGAAGTTCATTGAAGTTTCGATGAGATGTTCATTAATCTAACATACCTAGTTCTAATCCCCGCAAATTATAATGTAATTGTATAAATGTGAATTAGGATGGTGAGCCGATGCATTGGAGTGAAGAGCCCATATTGATCTAATATGGTCGGGGGATGGATTGCATGTTATGAAGATTGATTAATTAATAAAAGGAATAATTGTTGGATGTGATACAAAAGAGATGAAGAACGATGGGGTGCTATGATTCCACAAGAGAGAGGGGTCCAAGGGGGGATTATCATGGGTGTTAATCCAATCCACATTCCTGAAATTATTATCTTTGTGTATAACATTCTATTTTGTTGATTGAGTGTATGAGAGGCCAAACATTAAAATCATGTAAGAGGGGTGGGTGTGAGTGGTCACATCCCATAGTTATTGGAGAGAATGGGCTGAAGTACAATCATCCTTGAGAAGAGTGTGAGTCAAGCAAGCAAGGAAGAAGAGGAAATTCATATGGATATTTGGGGAAAGTTTTTTCACACGGTTTTTGGGAGGCAAAGGAGGAGCAGAGGGTTGGGAAGAGGACCAACCATGGTATACTTGAAAGAAACCATTGTTTGTCTATTTTTTTTTATGCTGAGTAGAGTCCTTTGTGCCAGTAAATCGGGTTGTAAGCATGTGGTGCAATTTCCTGTGGAGAAAATGACTTAGATCCTTGTGAAGGTTGTTGTGAGAAAATATGAAACAGAGTTCTTGGAGTTCCCAATTGAGTGATTCCTTGCCAACCGAATGTACTGTGGCCATGATAAATGAATGGTACATCCCGAGGGACTCTGAGCAATGAAGGGGGTACATTCCTTGGGTAGTGCAGGTTGTGGGGAAAAGAGAGAGTTGGAGGGTTCAAACTGTTGTGAGACTAGAACCTGGGTTTGGGACTGCTTTGTGTGGAGAGTGGATAGCTAGCAGGACAGATATCCTTATGGAATCATAGCCTCAACTCTGGGGTGGATTTCTGATGAGAGAAAATGATCAATAGTGCCTATGGCTGGGAGGTTCATCCTTTTTTTCAACCAATTGGTTAATCATTAAAAAATAAGTGTTTTTATTATGTTCTTATGTTAATTCTGCTGTGTAAATGGTTTACATGAATTTTGTGTGTTCATTGTTTTCTTGAACAATTATATTCATGTTTAATATATGCTTCTAGATGCATTCAAAAATGTGGTATCGGTCCATTGGTCAATATTATGTGTGATTTGTGGCTGGTAAGCTACAATAATTTAATTAGCAATAGGTCATAATAAGTTAATGATTTTCCACATGTAATGTTTCTCAGTCGAGCGTTGGGTACATTACATTATGGTATCAGAGTTGTTAAAGATATTTTTTTGTGTGGTGTGACCAAATTCTACGGTTGGTTACGTTACAAAGTGATATCAGAGCCCAATTTTCAACACTGAGCCTGGATGGGCCGAGTTAGCATAATGTTGAAGTGGATTCTCACAGAGACTTGAATTTGTGAGTGGCCAAATTTCAAGTTACAATGCGTCCATGACGAAAATTAGAAGCATTGTGTGGGATTGGGAAAAAACCCCAATTTCTACATAAAAAATATGGAAAAATGAGTTAAGCATCGAAAATATTTGCGTGCTCTAAGTAGTAGTGATGCGTAGAAAGATAAAGGTGCGTTGGTGTGTGGGTACTGCACTGTGTGGATCCGATGATGTGGAGACTTAATGTTGCGAAGGTGTGTGCACTAAAAATTTGGTGTAATGTAAAAAATAATGGTGCACAGGTGTGTACATGAGATTTTGGCACCACATTGTGTATAATTGGTCGTGTGCACAAAATATGGGTGCGCGGAAAAGTGCGTTAAAGTTTGGCATCGTAGGGTGTAGAGTTTGTGGCACACGAATAATAATGTGATGCACAACGTGTGCACTTGGAGTGTTGGCAAAGCATAGTACGAATTCGTTGGTGCACTTGAAACGTGTTCTTGTAGTGTGCACATAATATTGGTGTGCGACAAAAAAGTTGTGCTTAGTAGAGATTGGCACGCGACAACAAAGTATGCACACTAGATATAGGTGCACAGTGCATGCACTACATTTTAGCGTTGCATGTGAAAAACGAGCGCATGCTAATTATGGGTTTATAATTGAGCACAAGTGTGTGTGAAGTCGATGGGCCAATTAGTGGAACGCAAAGTGGAAAAATGACTAAGTGTTGAGACTTTACGGACGGACTTATGAAAGAAAGGTCACAAGAGTATGAGTCCCTGAGTCTGAAGAAGTGGAAAAATGACTAAGTGTTGAGACTTTTTGGATGGACTTATGAGATAAAGGTTACAATATTATGAGTCTGTGAATCCATGAGTCTGAAGATGTGGAAAAATTCCTAAGTGTTGAGACTTTTCGGATGGACTTATGAAATAAAGGTTACAATATTGTGAGCCCATGAGTCCACGAAGGAAAAAGAAACTAAGTGTTGGTGATGGGTTCATGGAAGGTATGAAGAAGAAATATGACTCAGATCCATGATGAATCCATTAAGATAGATCAATGGAGGAGAGCTAAAGTGCATTTGAAGTTGTAAGGGCGTTAATTACCAGGAGGTCATGCACTTTGATCAAGAGCGTCGGATAGCTCGACTATATGTTGACATAGGATCTATGTGCACAATGAGAAAGGAGTTAACAAGCAGTCATGTTGTAATGCGTTGACCGTAGATATTAGTATATGAATATTGATGAAAACGCTCAAGGAATGCGAATTTAGTATAGGACCCTTTCCAAGTCTAAACCTTATGTTAGGTGCGCACAAATATCGATCATTGAATCTAAAGGTGGATCGATCCCCACCATATATTTTGGAGCAAGAGGAGAACTCAGGACTTCGGGTCTCCGAAGATGTTGTAGGCCTATACAAGAACAATGGAGGGTCGAAGGCTTGGTATTTGCAAGACCGAGAGATTTTTCCTGCAACTACCAGCCACGTCATCATCAAGGGATGACGACCGAGGTCATGACTGTGCCATGACAGATGGAGTGAGAGAGATGAAACTACGTGGATGCCATGTGGCGAAGGGGATGGCCATTGGCCAAAGACACCCCGAAAAAAAAACTTCAGAAGGCTATGAATCTCAAACCAAAGCTCAATTTTTTGGGAAAGGTTTTAGTTGTTGGGAAGCTGTTTTGGGGAGGACTACATCATGCAAATCAAAATTTGAATTGGTGCAATATGTCCTTCATAAATTTTGATGAAGAAATAACATGTATTATAATTAGTGAAATGTTTTATAATATGCATGTTCTAACAATGATTATTGCTTGCATATGGTACAAAATTAGAAGTATCATAAGATGGATTCAAGCCTAGGATTGAATATCAAAATCTTTGGAATCATGGAAGGTGTTATCACATGAAGTTGTAAAGGGTCACATGTAGTTGTTATTTGTTATTCATCCTTATATTTTTTAAATGTTCAAGGAAATATTATGTTTTCACCTACTGGAGGCATTTACAGGCTCATAGTCCATCTAAGATTTTTTTTTTTTTTAGGATTCATTGCATAACACTGTAAAACACAGGGAATCATCTACACAGACTGTTTTGTAGCTGTGCTACCAAAGGCGCTACAAAATCACCTAGAAAGACACAGAAAATGCGCTACAAAATCACCTAACCAGACACAGAAAAGGCACTATGGAATCACCTAGCCAGACACAGAAAAGGTGCTACGAATTCTGCAGAGAAATTTTATAGGAGGGCGCTACGAAATTTCCTGTAGCGGCTATTGTTACAAATTTGATCATAAAATGAAAACAACAAAGTGGGTTTCTCTGAATTTTTTTATGGAGGAAGATGATATCCCTGTTGACTTGTTGACCAAATTTCAGCCTAACTCGGTTTGTAATTTGATAAAAAAAAAATTAAAACACTAGTGCATTGCGGAATGTGCTGCAAATTCTCTGTTTTGCATAACTGATTGGATATTCGCCTTGTTGGGAGGTTGCCACCTGTCAAGGAGGGTTTGAATGACTTCTCATGGATCATTTAGATGTCAAGGGATGCCTACACCTAATTTTTTTCTCCATTAAAGACCTCATGTAGTGAGTTGTAAACAATTCATTAAATACTTCCAACAACTTTCTGAAAATTAGCAGTTTGTTGGATTTTTGTCTCCTTGACTATTGCCACCTAGCTCCAAGGCCTAGAAGCCATTGGAAGAGATGGGATTTGACCTCCTAAATATATTAGGATGCTTTTTCTATTTAAGAGAGGAGGGATATCTTGGAGAAGGGTTGGAAATGAGCTAGGGGGAAGGGGGCTTTGGACCCAGAGGAATTCAGAGTGGTTATCACTGTGTTCTTTTTCTTTCTCTGTAGTTGTTCAGACTTGTGATTCCTTATCAATGGAGATTAGTTTCCTTTTCTTTTTTTTCTTTCTCTGTGTACTAATATTAATGAGTGACTAATTTACTCATGTTCTTATTCATACGATGATTGAATGAGGTTTTATTATTTGCATTGGTGATGTATAATTTGTTAATACACAGATTTTCACCGTGAATTTACTGTCATAAGTGTTGGAAGTATCTAGGACAGTTTCAGACCACAATTTTCCTTTTTCTCAATCTTTTATCAAGCATATTGTCTTATATGAAGTTGCTAAGGCCACTTTTTTTGAAGGATATAGTTGGGAATTTGTACAGTAAATGAATTTGATTGTCCTTATGGTCAAATCCCTATGACTTTAAAGCTTATCTTTCAGGATTAAATTTGAATTATTTGCATGTTACCAAGCTCACCTGATTACAGTCTAGGGTGAATCTTGGAGTGATAACAGAAGGGATTGTATAATTTGGTTGAGGAAATAATGAGCTACAAGACAAGTAATGAAAAGTGGAATTGAATTCCATAAACTATGTAATTACTTGATGTGAAGATTTTTCTAAATGGTGTCAAAGTTTGGACAAACCTTTCCAATGATAGAGGTGAGTGACAAAGGTGATTGTTGTGTAATTAAGAGTGTATATTCTTAGTATAGTACCTATGCATAATCCTAGAGGCACACTTGAAGAGAAATATTTTGACAAAAGAAAGGCTAAGATTACTAACAGGGCATTGTCATTAAGTAGAAGAGCACTATGTAGAGAGTGTTGTGTGAAAAAGGATTTCTAGAAAGAATATAAGACTACACAACTGAGAATTATGTGGGTCTGTTCTAAAATTAACTCCAGGTTCCATTGGACATGAAAGGGGTCAAGCTTGCTGCAAGAGAAGGAGAAAGGATATCATGATATGAGGTGTGACTTATGGTTGGGTCAATCATCTCTATGGGAAATCATGGGAACGTAGGAAGAAGGAATTGCTAGATATGATCTAGCAACTCTTGTCTGAAATTATAAAGCAAGAAAGATGCCTCTATTATCAGAGTGCACAACAAAAGAAAGGTATAGGTGCAAATGGAAAAGGGTGGAATTTCCATTGGAGCAGGGTGGTCTTGAATGGCCATTTCCAAAAAATTCTTCATAGCGAATCACTCGATGAAGTGAAGAGAGATATTTAATATTGAGCAAAGCCATGGGTGGAAAAGAATGTTAGAAATAAGTCATGAAAGAAGTATTTCAGAATGTTGAAATTCCAATCAATGATAATGATATTCCAAGGCCGGTTTGGTAAAGAAAATAGGAAGTGGGTAATTAAATTTCAGTGTTAATATTTAGCTGGAATAGTGCATGTAACAACACTATGAGTATTAAGAATTTATCCAAAAGATGTTGGGACAAAATTCTTTGCATAAAGTGGTTTTGAAATGGAAGCACTAGTGGACCAACTAATGGTTGGAAATACATAATGACCAAGTGAGGCTTGGCTAGTAGGTGTATAATAAGGGCCAATGGTGCACAATTGAGGAAAATAGCAGTGCACATGGCAGTAAGGTTCTACAGAAATTCCAAGACAACCATCTACAACACAATAAATATAAATAATTGATTAATATGAAATAGATATGCATTGAAGTGTGTGATAGAATTGATGCATGATGCATAGAATAAAGATATAATGCATGTGCATAAAATAGGCATGAAATATCAAATGCTTGGTGCATACTAATGTGCATTTGTGCATGTAGACATGCCTGAACATGATGATGACATGATTATAGACTAAGAGTAGTCTGTTGATATATATATATATATATATATATATATATGAAATAATGATGCTATAATATTTGAATAAAACTAATGATGGAATTTGTATCCAGGAAACATGATTATGGCATGACAATATTGTTGCTTACGGTATCCATCCGTATGAAGAAAAAACGAGGATGGATAAAATGTTGACCAATAAAATTAGTGAAGGGAATCGACAAGCTTCTACAAATGTAAAAAGATCAGGTAGCATCAAGTAAATTGATAACAACCATGCATGTATGCATTTGGGGTTGTTATGATGTATACATGTTGAAGGGAACGAAGGTAAAGATTCCCTCATTATAATATCAATATTTGAATCGATGAAAAGGTGAGAGGCCTTGAGTATGTAAATATTATTTGTTGCTTGAATAGATTATGGGAAACTTAAATTGCATATTGTGTTGTTTTGGTTATGATGTCATAATTGAGTTAAGTCGAAAGACATTACTCCTCTTGTAACAATGAATTTCATTTGATATGGTCATGTGTGAGGCCATGATGAGTTGGATATAGAAAGTATATAGTGACACCCAAGTGCATAATGGTTATTCCCTATATAACTGAGGTTTGGACTGCAACTGTTTTTCCTACACTAAATATCACTAAGGGATGATGTTCCTAGTGTTGTGTATGGGTTGAAGAGGAAGGTATCCAAACGATCAAACAGGTTGTGGGGAAGAGTTTGGATGTGGTATTGAGGCATGGGCCATACCTTCCAAATAAAATGGTGGAATACATGACATGAACATATGGTACTCCAAAGTCAATGCAAGGATGCATTGCRTAGATGTGACCATTATTATTGGCACATTGGTTTTATTTATTGGTAGAGTTGATTGCATTATGAAGAGCTTGATGTGTTGATAATGCATGTAAAATGAATGATAGTGTCATTATAGATAATATGATGAATAGTAGAATGACTTTTTAATGTGAATAATGGTTGGAAATGATTGAATTGCTAGGTAGATACAATTCTGATATCATTTCATGAACTGCTAAAAATATGCATCAGTTCTAACAATCTTGTTTGGCTACAAGAAGGTAAAAAAAAATTGCAGGAAGAATGGTCTTGGATATGGAAATAATGTAATCCCATAAGGATGACTAATATATACCACTGCAATATCCAAACATAATGAGAAAAAATCTCATGCGTGGGAATTTTTATTTCCTATAGAACCGGACTTGAGAAATTAACAATCGAAAATTGATATGATATGCTAATAATTTGTTTGGTTGCATGGAAATTGAGAAAATTGTAGGAAAGCCATAAGGGATATCGATTCCTGCTGTTGCAAGAACCAATAAATTATGAGCAAAGGATTCATGTTTGGGAAACTTTGTTTTCCTATGTAAAACATATTTGAAATTTTATAATTATATGATGATGTCTCATACTAATTGTATGCATGTAATGTGGATGGAATGATTGCCACATGTTATATATTGCTAGTGGAAATCTAACAACAAGTTGGCATTTGTCTGCATGAGAACACCTTGGAAATTGACGGATCACATGAGGAACTGTATAACAATGAAAGGGATGCATGAGCCTAGAGGGTGTGTTGCATTGTCGAAGAACTAGGTTGTCAGGCATGAAGAGTGAACTCATGTGCGAGTTGCGCTATCGAAGAACCAGGTTGTTAGGCCTGAAGAGTGAACTCATGTGTGAGTTACACAATCAAAGAACCAGGTTGTCAGGCATGAAGAGTGAACTCCTGTGTGAGTTGCACTGCCGAAGAACCAGGTTGTCAGGCCTGAAGAGTGAACTCCTATGTGAGTTGCACTATCAAAGAACTAGGTTGTCAGGCCTGAAGAGTGAACTCATGTGTGAGTTCCACTATCGAAGAACCAGGTTGTTAGGGCTGAAGAGTGCACTCTTGTGTGAGTCGCATTGCAACAAAAACATTGTTGTTGGTTATTTTACTGATATTTTTCCTAACAATGAGTCCCATGAGTTCCTAGTAGTGAGATTCCTAGCTACCTGTGCTAGATAGACCCTGATAAATGAATGGCACATTCCTTGGGTTATCCCTGATAAACAGATGGTACATACCTTGGGTTAACCCTGATAAACGAATGGTTCATCCCTTGGGTTATCCCTGATAAATGGATGGTATATCCCTTGGGTTATCCATGATAAACTAATGGTGCTTTCCTTGGGCTGGGCAGGTCAAGGGGAAGAGAGATGGTGGAAAT
Source organism: Picea sitchensis (assembly GCA_010110895.2). NCBI lineage: Eukaryota > Viridiplantae > Streptophyta > Pinopsida > Pinales > Pinaceae > Picea > Picea sitchensis. Next base: position 144,082 of record SNQJ01S0002346.1, on the reverse strand, counting down.
CGGGATAACTGTAGGAGAATACCAGTGGCTTATGTGTATGTTTTGCGCTAGGGTGCCTTTGTATTTGTGATTTTGTGGCCATGATGTGCCTATGTATTTGTGATATTGGGGGCAAAGTTCCTATGTAATTCACTTAGGATGGAATTTCTGTGTGATTTCTAGCTAGAGAGCCTATATGTTGATTATTGGCTGGGGAACCAAAATTGTAAAATGAAATTACACCTATGGGGTGTTGTGCACCGAGGACCGTGAAAAAATAAGGGGTGGGGATGTAACATCCCTATTTATAATCCCTATGAATCATAATGTAATTGTATAAATGTGAATTAGGTTGGTGAGCCGATGCATTAGGGTGAAGAACCCGTATTTATCTAATGTGGTCGGGGGTCGAATTGCATTTTATGAAAATTGATTAAATAATAAAAGGAATAATCATTGGTTGTGATATGAAGGAGATGAAGAACGATGGAGGGATATGATTCCACAAGACAGAGGGGTCCACGGGGTAATTTTTCATGGGTATTAATCCAACCCACATTCCTGAAATTATTATCTTTATGTATAACCTTCTATTTTGTTTATTGAGTATATGAGAGGACAATCATTAAACTCATGTAAGAGGGTGGGTGTGAGTGGTCACATCCCATAGTTATTGGAGAGCATGTGTTAAAGTAAAATCATCCTTGAGAAGAGTGTGAGTCAAGAAATCAAGGAAGAATAGGAAATTCGTATGGAGATTTGGGGAAACAAAGGAGGAGAAGAGGGCTAGGAAGAGGACCATCCATGGCATACTTGAAAGAAGCCATTGTTTGGATGGGTTGTTTATGATGATTAGAGGCTTGTGTGCTGGTAAATTGGGTTGTAATCCTGTGGTGTGATTTCCTCTGGAGAAAATGACTTAGAGCCTTGTGAAGGTTGTTGTGAGAAAATATGAAACAACCGAGAGTTCCTAGAGTTCCCAACTGAGTGATTCCTATCCAACCGAATGCACTAGTGGCCCTGATAAATGAATGGTACATCCTGAGGGACTGTGAGTAGTGAAGGGGGTACAGTGCAGGTTGTGGGGAAAAGAGAGAGCTGGAGGGTTGGAACTACTGTGAGACTAGAACCTAGGTTTGGGGTTGCTCTATGTGGAGAGTGGATAGCTAGTGGGTCAAATCTTCTTGTGGAATCATAGCTTCAGCTCGGGGTGGCTTGTTGATGAGAGAAAATTATTAGTAGTGCCTGTGGCTAGGAGGTTCATCCTTCATTTGTAACCATTGGTTAATCATTAATAGATAAGTGTTTTTGTTATGTTCTTATGTTAATTTTGATGTGTAAATGGCTTACATGAATGGTGTGTGTTTACTGTTTACTTGAATATTTATATTCATGTTTAATATATGTTGCTAGATGCATTCAAAACTGTGGTATCAGTCCATTGGTCAATATTGTGTGTGATCTACGACTGGTAAGCTACAATAATTTAATTAGCAACAGATGTTAATAATTTAATGAGTTTCCACACGTAATTTTGCTAAGCTGAGCATTGGGTGCATTACATCATGGTATCAGAGTTGTTAAAGAGATTTTTTTTGCGCGGTGTGACCATCTTCTATGGCTGAGTATGTTACAATTAATTAAAAAAAATTAATACTCTCAGCATCATATGGTCGAATTTCCCTCAGTACTCTTGACGTCAAATGGGCATGCAGGTGGTACAGAGGTAATAGGTTGTTGGTTAAGTTTTCTTGTGGTTATATATATTATATATTATATATTATATATAATATACAATATATATAAAGAATAGAAACTTTCAAACTTATAAGCACATAGAAAAAAAACTATTTCATTTTGTAACTTTTAAGGAGAAGTCCCACATGTTGTTATTTTAGAGAATGATTAAATATAATACACTGATGTAGACAATTTACTGACGAAGGTAAATGCATTTCAAGTAGACATCCCGATGTTGCAACACACAATCAACATTGATGCATAAATCTAGTTGATGCAACAAATTGTGATGCTACAACAACATGAGAATATTTAAGAAAGGGACAGGCTGCTGCAACACCCTAGATTCTTACAATGCTACAACAATCCCCAAGATGAAGGTCCAACCCACAGGTAGCACACTCCTTCAGAGGAAGGCCTGAACCACATGGAAGAGAAGAGTTAAAATGATACCTGAGTTTCACGTTCCAAGGAAGAGGAGGATACACTCCTCATATAAAATGAACATCCATGTTAACACACAAGAACTGGTAGGAGAAGAAGAACCAATGAAGGAAATAGACATCCTTGCTGACACACAAGAACCAACAGGAGAAATAGGCTCCACAGAAGACAAAGAGAAAGAAGCACCTATTTCCACACAAGAATTAGTAGGGGAAGAACCCCCTGCTAAAACACAAGAACTAACAGGGGGAATATAACCAATTGAAGAAGAACCTCCCGAGGACAAAGCCCATGATGAAACACAAGAACCAATAGGAGAAAACAAAAACTATTCCACAACACAAGGCTATAATGAGGATTATGCTCCAACATGAGGAGATGTTATAACCCTAATTTGCACCATACATGCTTACCTGGCATCAGGCCATCTCAGATCCCTTCTTTGCCAAATCAATGTTGAACAACTCTTTAAAAAACCTCTTTTATAAGGGCCCACATGCCCTACTCCATTACTGCACGCATGTACATGCTAGCTGACCTAAAAAAGCCTGCATGAACCTATAAAAGAACGAAAAAAGGAAAGTTGTTGACGGAACACACAACTTTGGGTGAGTTAACTGAAACTCCCGGCCATGCATGGCCAAGGGTTCGTCCAAATACCTAGCTTCTTCTAGCCTATAAAAGAAGGGTTAGGGGTCCCATTTGGAAGAGGA
>SNQJ01S0002346.1:94558-134886 GCA_010110895.2 Picea sitchensis | reverse complement strand
TAACAAAATTTATTTTGAGTTGATAATAGGGTTTGTGCAAGTGAAGGGATTTAACTACAACCCACATTATTTTGTGGGTCATTGAGGCATACTCCTTTTTAACCCACTTTTTCCTCGAAACTTTTTTATTTCCCATGATGTGAACATTTTTTCATAAACTTTGGAGAGATTTTTTAGTAATAAATTTAAATTTTTTTGTTGTGATAACAATAAGCATGGTGGATCCATAACTCAATGTAGATTTTAACCTTGTACAATTAATTATTGTAAATAGATTCTTAATAAAAATAGAAAAGATACAATGACACTCACACACACACACACATTACATAGAGATTTTACCCTAGAAACTTAAACTAGAAAAACGAACAACCTGTTTAGATTCGCACATTTAATCTTTTATTCATTATCCTTCCAAAAAACTTTTATATTCCAAAAATAAAGGAATATACATATTGTTGTCTGTATGACCGGACTAACAGTCAATTTCATGTCTACATCCACTTATAATCAAAATTCTTCACTATCGAAAATCCCTTTACATGCCATTCATAATACTTCATTATTTTGCCTCTTAATACCCATCCAAAAACGTTTTTAGCATACAAAGATACATTAAATCTTATAGCCTGAAGTTCATCTCATTTATAAATTGGCCTTTAGAAAATTCATGTAGGATAAGCATGCTAATTTCAAAAGTTAAATTATCTTTGGAGAGGGAATCAACTTCCCCATTAAGATCGCACAACATTTTCCTACATGAGAACCAATCAATTTTTTCCTTTAATTCTTGAACATGTTGCATTAGGGGCCTGAGTCGCCTCAATTTGAAAGTAGAATTCTCATTGATCCAATCCACAACAACCTATGAGTCGCCAAAGCCCTGTAGTTTACGGACCTGGATCATGTTAGCATGAAATAAAAGTGCCCATGGTGCCAACAATTCGGCCTCGTTGTTGGAACTGGTCCCCGTGACATATCATATAGCAAAGTAGTGCGAACAAGAAAGATATAAAAGTGCCCTAGCACCACATATCGGTGGATGGACCTGGTTGGATCCATCGAAAAACCCCCATGGAATTCCATCGACTAACGAAGGCATGATTGGTTGTCTAATATTTTTTACTTTTTGATCAATCTTGTATTCACTCGCCAGCTTGAACATCAACCCAACTACCACCTCACATGGGATTCTAGTATTTTGAAAGAGCGATTTGTTACACACCCACCATAGGAAATACATAAAAAAAAAATAAAAAAAAATAGGGGAAAGACAAGTATGGAACTGAAGTGTCCTTCCATTTCCTCACCCAATTTTCAAGATGTGCATGGGGGAGAAACCATGAAACTTTAACTCCTTTTCTACCACAAACCACACCTGAATAGWAAAGGAGCATTATATAAACAAATKTTGGAYCGATTCCAAGTTCGATTTGCATAGGGAGCACAAATTTGGCCCACGCCAGGCTCCCAGGTAAGAATTTTTTTTTCCATTGCTATCCATAGGAGAATTTTTTTTTTATGTGGTGCCTTTTGCTCCCAAATAAATTTCCACCACCACTTCTTCTTGCCATTGAAACCTTCTTTTTCCATCAATTGATATCCCATTTTGGTCGTATACCTCCCATTTTTACTTTCGCCTTCCCAGAATAGCRAGTCCTCATCCTCGTCACTCAGCTAAATAAAATTAGATTTTAGTGTTGAAATATAATCCCCCCATTTATCTGCATGCTCCTCTTGTAATTCCAACATTTTTGTTGTTCTTCACTCTGATCTTCCTTCTCTATCCATCTTGGGGAAAGCAACATCACTTAAGGAGAAGATGCCTTGGTCGTGTGACTAAGCTACCATATTTTCTGGAAAGAGATAGCTTGGCCCTACACCAACCCAAGGATCTTCCTCGACTCTAAATTTTTTCCCATTTCCAATATTCCATACCAGACATGAATCGATCAGTGGAAAATCCTCCACCAATGATTTCCAACATATAGAACCATTTTGATAATTTTTATTAGGTGTTCTGATACATTCAATGAAAGTCCTCCCCGCTGAGTAATTGGTAGCCATAACTCACCCCCGTAGAATTTAATTGTGTAATAACCTCCAAAAACTCTTTGTCGCTAGATCCTTGTTGAACCAAAATAAATTCTTGACTCTCCATCCCCCCAAATCCTTCAGCATAGCCAGCTTTGTCCATTTGACCAGCGGGAGATGTTTCTTCTCCACATTCTCAACCCAAAGAAAATGAAAACATAATTTCCTTATTTTGTGAAGTATTCCTTTAGTAGTTTTTACTATAGAAGCCCAATAGACTGGAATACTGCTTAAACCGACATTTAGTAAGACCAAATGACCTCCTCTTGAAATCCATTGATGAGCCAAAAAATAAATTATTTTCTGTGTTTTTTCATATAACCATAACCAATCTTTGAAAGCATAGTCGTTTGGATTCAACACAAAACCCAAATATTTGAGACCTTCTTCAAAAGGTTTTTGACCAAAGGGCAGACATTCTTTCAATTGATTATCTACCTCCCATCCAAGGCCACTGATATGCACTATGGATTTATCCTTGTTTAGTTGCATTCTTGCTGCTAGACAAAAGAGCTCTAATTTTTTTTTATAAGATTGGAACTCCGATCTCATTCCTGCACCAAACAAAATGACATCGTCAACAAAGAGAATAGGTGTGAGTATTTCAAAGTTAGAAATTAAGATTCCTTTTAGTACTCCTTCTTGTCGTTCTTTTTTAATAAGCAAGCTCATTCCTTTTGCCACAATCAAGAACATTAAGGGGGAGACGGGACATCCCTATCTAATTCCTCTTGTGGAGCGAAAAGAGGATGAGGGAATACCATTGACAAGGAAAACAAAGGAGGGGGATTCCACACACCCCATTATCCAATTTATTGTTTCAAGGTTCACCCCTATTTGAATAAAAGCAAGTCTAATAAAGGTCCATCTTACTTTATCGTAAGCTTTCAATAGATTGAGTTTCATAACAAAGGATGAGATATTTTTCACCTTGACGGAGTGCACCTCACTTCTTGGGTGATGGAAATAGTGTCATGGATTTGGCGGTTTAGCAGGAAACCATATTTTTCTTTGAAGATAAATATGCTGAGATTTTTCAACCTGTTAGCAATAATTTTTTAAATAAGTTTATAAATGATTTTGTAGCAAGATATAGGCCAAAAGTCACCAAAGGACAATGAAGAAGGAGATTTATGGATCAACACTATAAATTTAGAGTTGAGTGAACCATTGATCCTTCCCTGATGCTTAGAATCATTCTCCACCTTCAGAAGATCCATCTTATTGAAGTAAAAAAAACCCAAATAAAATTTGACCGTTAAACCGTCGGGACCCAGACTCTTGCATCTCTGGAACGACATAAGAGTTTGTTGTAGTTCCTTCTCCGATATTTCTTCTTTCAAGGAATTATTCATTTATAAGGTGAAGTGGGAAGGAATGAGAGATATGACCTTCAAGATTTCGGCAATAGGACAATCAACCGATTCTTTGAAATTTTTTTGAAAGTATATTTTACCTGCCTCTGCTATATCCCCTTGACTCGTCATCTTTTGACCATCCACATCCTTAATTTCCAAGATAGCGCTCTTGTCACGTCGAAAGCTAGCAAATTTATGGAAGAATTTGGTATTGTTGTTGCATTCCTATACCCAAATAGCTCTACTTCGTTGCCTCCATCTCAACTCTTCTTTCAATACGAGATCATGTTTTTTTAACATTATTCGTTAAGGGATGCTTACTCATCCTCTGATAAGGAACCAACTTCCCTCTCAATCAACAATCTACCCAACTTAGTTTCGACATCGACTATCTTTGTTGATTTCTTCTTCCTGAACTCTTTTTCCCAACAGATTATTCCCTTCCTAACTTTCCAAATGTTATCTGCTAGATGATATAAGTAGGACGTCCTTGCATCCTCCACTAGGGGAACCCAAGTGTCATGTACTAGATTTTTGTAGTAATCTTCCAATAACCAATCTTTATTGAATTTCATCGGAATATTTTTTGACATTCTAATTTTTATAATTCCAATACAATTGGTAGATGATCTAAGATTTCCCCAACTTCCACCCCTCGAGGATATAGCCCTCGTGTTCTCCAATAACCATTTTGAAATTAAAAAATGATCTAATTTTTTTTCTACTGCGCTATCGCCTTTACTTCCATTTGTCCAAGTATGAGAGAGATTCCTTGGGACCATGTCAATTAAATTATGAGAATCCAACCAATTTGAAAAGAAGGATTCATGTGGGTCTTGTAGTGTGTTTTTTTCCCAGACTTCAGCGAGTGCCAAAGTGAAATTTAAGTCCCCTCCCAGGATAATATTCCCATCTCCCAGAGCATGAGATGCACTTAAAAATTCCTAGAAAGGTTTTCTATTCACATACGGCCTATATATATTACAAATTTTGAAAGAAGAGTTGAGTCAATTGTATGACACGTGGACTACGATACAGGAAGGAATAAATTCCTACTTGTGCACCATAAAATTGGTACAAAGCGCTATTAAAATACCCCTGAATAAGCCAATCGTGTCACATGAGTAAAATTCCATCCCCTTAACCAAGAATTACAAATTTTCTCTGCTCTTGCACCACTGCACATAGTCTCTTGTACCAGAATCATGCCAGGATTAACCACCTTAAACAAACACTTGAGGGATAACAGTTGCAGGGCACCCCCTAAACCCCAGGAATTGAAGGATAGAACTTTCATTGGGTAAGCCTTGGTTGGTATTTCCCTACTCTAAGGGCCCCTATAATAGTTGATTGTTTACCACACCTTACTTCTTAAGTAGCCTATGATTGGGCTAAGGAAAATTTAGATTTCCTTCCCTCATGTCCCTTCAGAACTAGGTCCAAATCTAGCCCACCCACCTTGTCCCCACAAGGGGATAGTTTCACTTTGGAACGTAGAAATAATCGGATTTGATACCCGATGAATGACTAGATTTAGAAGAGGTAGAAGAAAAGACCGAGATATGATTGGGGGACTTCTTAAAAGAAGATTAGTCACAATGAATAAAGCTTTCCACATAAGGAATGTCATAATGAAAAGAAGACTCTATAGACTGGTCCTTGGCCATAATAATGGGGGGGGGGAATCTTGTGACTCATTTCCCTTCATAGCCGAAGAGAGACCATTATTCAAAAAATAGTTGACGGGGATAGAAGGGCCATGAACCTTACCCGAATATTCCTAGGAAGAAGTCTTTGTAGAAATTCCAATCAAGTTGCTAAGGCGATATTGTTTATTCGCCTCTCCATCCACCCTTGTATCCTCTTCCCTGGACATCGACTCCGAAGAAACCAACTCTCTCTTTGTTTTCCAAACTTTGGAGAAGGGGTGAAAATGCACTAGAGTTCTACTACATTGCGCCTGGATATGTCCCACAACCTGACATGCAAAGCACCAAAAAGGAATTCTCCAGTGGTCGATCCTATGACTAAATGTAAATCTCCATAAACCAAATCAATTTCGTCATGAAGACCCTCTTGTAGATCGACTTCAATATGGACCCATGCCTAACGTCAATCTATATTAGAGTCCCAACCAAGCTCCAATACCAAAAATCTACTAATGTTGTTACCAATATCCTTTATAATTTCTTCACTCCAGAATACCATAGGAAGATTAGGAAGGATGGCCCATATTTTTGCAAGAGAGAGGATATCCCTTGTAGGGTCAAAGTAAATAGACCATTCTTTTAAGACCAAGCCTGAAGGACCCCATCCCCATTGCTTGTTAAGAATAACCATCAAATCATCTTGTGGTTTAAACCTGAAGCTTATCCACCCTCGAGATAGGGTGTGATACAAAGGTACATAGACAAGCACCAAATTCCAATTATCCTCCAATCACTTTTTTAACATTGAAGGTGAAACCATTTTCTCGCAAAATCGACCAACAACAACTTTTCCTATCATTATGTATATTTCTTCAATGCCTAAGTCATCCCCCACCACCATTTGATGATGCTCCCTTCACACCTTCCAACACTTCCCTTTCTTGGGCTCCCTTCCTTTTAGAATAGAAGGCAACCTTATGGCATCTCTACCCCCGTTAATGTTACCACAACCATCTTTCCTCTGTAATAGATCTGCATGCAACTATGGTTTTCCAATATCGCCCAAAAAATATGTCACCTTTTCCTTAGCTCGATCTCCCCTGGGCATAAATATTTTGTGAGATTTTGACATATGGCCGCCAAAATGAGAGATTGATGATCCTCTATCCAATATTCCCTCGAGATATGAAGGAGTAGATCGATCCAATGGATCTAGATCTTCCATGTCAGAGGCTATATTTAGACATATCATCCTAATGAATTCTTTGTCCACGATAAAAATGTTCTTTGTGTTCATGATCCAGGTGGAAATCAGTGGCCACCCACCTATTCCACTCACTCAAAATAGGGATTTCCACCTTGGCAGTGTTTCTACATCTTTTCGGGTCCTAAACTGTTGGGGTCGTTTTGAGGCCCTAAACAACATTTTTTTGGCCTACCATAGTCACACTATGGTCTTTAGCCAAAGTGTGATGGAAAAATATGTAGTTCTCAGATGGGCCTTTCCAATGAGCTATTGTGCACCCCAAATGGAGATCGTATGCAAAATTTACACCCTTGGGAAGTTGACGTATCAACTACCCACATTGGGGCCCGCAAACCTTTTGGTGTTTCACCTTCTGGGGTTAGGTTTTTGGATTTTATTTATGTTAAAAAGGCCTCTAGATCCTCATTGTAATGATCATCATATTCTTGCGAATGAGCGTAGACATCACATCTCTTCTCATAGATAAGTTGTCATCATTCTAGTGAGTCATTCACTTTGTAATTTTACAGATTCTGTACATTTCTCTCATTAATAAAAATTGTGCATTACTATATCTATGTGTTTATTGCAATATCTTTATATATTTCATTTTTATATCTCTACCTTCATTTCGTTCTCAAAATAATTTGGATCAATCCAAGTGTTCAAGGCCATAGTCTAACTCCCCATCCATCATAACACATAATGTACCAAAAAAATAAAAATGACATAAGTTGAGAAAGCCAGAACTTGATAGCTGCAATCACACTCTGATTACGAGGACCACCAAGGATGAAATGGGTACATGGATCGAGTATGAAGGGTTGATGGCATCCTTAAAAATGGAATCATAATGCCTGCTAGAAATAAATAGCATTAAAAAACTTACCTGTCATCCCTTCAAGAGTGTGTTATACACCATGAGCCTTACCAAAAGTAATGAAAGTGGGGTAGTGATGGGCCTAGTGCCTCATACTCCTGCACTTCCATTGTCCCTATTGAAACTAGAGTCAAACGAACGCTAGGATTTCCTCTATCACCCAACTTTGCTCAAAAGAAAAAAACTCTGGTATGCACAATCTGGTTATCCATAACAAAGCTTCTCTCTCTCTCTCTCTCTCTCTCTCTCTCTCTCGGTTATCCATAACAAAGCTTCTCTCTCTCTCTCTCTCTCTCTCTATATATATATATATATAATCCGTGACATCCAAAACCCCTAATCCATTGACCTAGATTAGCCAACAACCCTAATTCCTTAACCAGAATTAGAAATGATTGATGGAAACCATGTGTAGAAAAACCGTTAAAAAATGGACGCAAAAAATCGTCAAAACAAAGGGCTTCTCCCATGAACCCCCAACAAGGTGGACCCCAAGCCCCCCACTCCTTTCCCCCATATCAGTTTACAGTACATGGAACCAATCTTGCAAAGAATATAACACATACCCAACATTCTCCCACTTGTTGTTTTCTTTACATACAAAGGGTTATCGGGTTACATAGTCAACAATCCAAGGAAATACTGCCCATATATCCTCTACACCAAGAGAACTTCTCAGTGTTCACGGAATCTGAAAAAAAATTCAAAGTGTCCACCTTCATTAGAAACACCTTCTTTTCTTCAACCATTTCTCTCAAAAAGTGATATTAAACATCAATGTGCTTTGTCCTTGAATGATAAGTCAGGCTCTTTGCCAGGAAGATTACACTTTGACTATCACAATCTGTCCTTTCATCTTTTTGTACCAACCCAATACCTAAACACAATATTTATAACCATAATTATTCCTTGCTTGCATGAATGAATTCCATGTATTCATCTTCTGTAGTTGAGAGTTCCACTACAGACTGTCTTTTGCTCATCCAACTGATTAATCCTCCAAACAGGTTAAACACATACTCACTTGTAGATATTCTGTGATCCATATCTGTAGTCCAATGTGTATCAAAAAAGCCATGTATGTCCAACACTTTGTTCAATCCTAGTATTCCTTGGTAGCACAATCCATAACTAGTAGTGCCATACAAATACCTGAAAATCATATTTATTGTGTCCAATGCTCCTTCCCTGGTTTTGACATATACCTTCTCAAAACTCCAACTAAATGTGTAATGTCTGGTCTAGAACAAACCATTGCATACAACAATATTCCAACATCACTAGCATATGGAACATGTCATACGTCCTCTTCCTCTTCATGTGTCTTAGGGTACTGATACACTGATAACTTCACACCCACAAGGATAGGAACCCTTACCGGTTTACATTCCTGCATATTAAACCTCTATAATATTGTATCAATACATTTCCTCTGATTTAACTAGAGTTTCCTATTTTCTCGATCTCTTTTTATTTTGATTCCCAAAATTAAATTTGTAGCACCAAGATCCTTCATGTCAAATTTAGAGGACAACTGAGTTTTTACATCCTAGATAATTTCCTTGTCATTTCCTATCAGCAACATATCATCCACATACAAGACCAAATAAATAAGATGATCACCAACTAATTTGAAATACACACAATGATAATATTTTCTCCTTGTGAAGCCAAGTCCCAACATATACATATCAAATTTTAGAGCCCACATCCTTGGTGATTTCTTTAACCCGTACCGAGACTTTTTCATCCTGCATACCATCTCTTTATTTCCGTTCACTCCAAATCCTTATAGTTTCTTCATGTAGATTTCTTCTTCTAGATCCCCATGTAGGAATGTTTTATTCACATCCATCTATTCTACTTCAAAATCAAAAGCAACAACAATAGATAAAATAAATCTAGTGGAAATTAACTTAGAAACAAGAGAAAAAAATTCATCAAAGTCAATTCCCTCTACATGGGAATAACCTTTTTCTATTAATCGAGCTTTGTATTTCTCCATTTTTCCTTTTGCATTCAATTTCTTCTTAAATACCCATTTGTTTTCAATGGAATTTATTCTAGTTGGAACTCCACTAGATCCCAAGCCTCATTCTTGTCCAAGGCTGCCATTTCTTCAACCATGGCCTTTTCCCATAGTTTTCCATCCTTTGAATCCACTCAGATTTTAAAACTTTTTCCCCAGCTCCGTCAAGCTCCCATCACCTAAATCCTTCACTTGACTAGTCGTCCAAAATAGGCATGTCCTCCATGAGTCAAAATTGGCAAATATCCCAAACATATATCTATCCTTAATGCTTATTTAAATCTCTTAGTTCCATCACTTCTTTCATTTTTACCCTTATTATCATATTCTCGTTGAAAATTAAAAATATTCCTTTTATTAAGCTTAAGCTCCCTTATCCTATCCACAAAGTCATGTGATGAGCCTCATATTCCCAAAGTCCTCAGAAAAATGGCCATGTGATGAGCCTCATATGCCCAAAGTCCTTAGAAAAATGGAAAAAGGTTTATAATTATTAATATAAATATTTTTGTATTAAAATATTTATATTAATATTTAATCCAATATTTAATTCATGACCTCACATCAAATCATGGGAACGAATCTCAATTTTTAATATTGAAAATTCAAAGGGTGGATGGAGGGTGCATATCCATTTCAGGGGTTGAAAGTAAATGGGATTTAATTTTTGAAGTGGTCCAGAAATCCAAACCATGGTTTTGGTGTTGGAGCATGTGTTCTTATGTGATGCATTTCAGGGATAAGAGTGGTGTGGATTAAAACCACTCCTCCCAAGTTCCAAAATATTATTTCAAGCCAATTGATATATTGGTTCGGTTTTATTAAGGTATGGTCTGATGTGTTTCAAAACAAATCATGGAGTTTCCAATGCCATTAAAAAAAAAAAATCTCACGGTGAAAAAGTTTTACAGAGTAAAATTAAATTTTACAAAGCAGAGAAATTAGTGTTTATTGCTATGGAAAAGAATCACAAAGAAGAAAATGTATGTGAACGAAATATTTGGACAATTGTTTATCCAAGGTTTTTACAGAAGTAAAAGGGGAATATCAAGGGGTATTTTCATAGTTTACCAAGATGGTTTTCAAAACCACGGGAAACAAACCAGTAAATAGTTTTCACAGTGAAATGGTAAATTGGGCAAAACAAGACATGGTTTTCAAAATCACGGGAAGAAAGCAATAAATGGTTTTTCAAAACCACGGGCATAAATTAAAATATGGAAATTTAATTTTACAGGATAAAAAATATTTGAGAATTATTTTTATTCAAATATATTATTCTCAAATATTTAAGGAGAATATGGATAAATAAAATTAGATTTGAAAAAAGCGCAAGTGACATTTCAAAGAGGATGTGGCAGTTAGTTTCCACAGAAGTTGAGACTTACACGACGATTTTCGGATGAACCAGAATGAATTTTCAAAATTCAAAGGAGATTGTTGTCAAGCACAGACCTAGGAACATTAATCTTTTTCATTTTTCACACAAGTGTCACCAATTGGGAGATTCAAAGGAATCTTGGAGCCATATTTTTTAGTTATGATTTCCTATTCGAGACGTGTTTTTGTAACACGTATTCCGGCCATCTAGAGATGAATTTCAAGAAACTGAGAGAGGTTTGTCTTCAGAACAAGATTATATACAAAAATCGCTCTCATAGTTTACACATATATTACGGTTTGAGAATTACATGTGACATTTTGAATCCTATTTTTTCTCCTGAAAAACATGAGGTCAGTTAAAATGTGTCATGTTCTATTTGTAACTGTTTCTATTTTGGGAAATGGGTAGGAGTTAGAAATTGTGAGCTAGAAAGAGCCTTGAGTGCTATATATTTCATTGTAAAAGAGTAGAGATAGGGGGGGCTTTCAGACAAGAAGGCAAAGGGACCGTGTGTAAATTTCTCAGAATGTCCTTATGAATTAATACAGTAGTACAGTGCTTTTGACAGTCGAGATTCATCAGGGTGTATTCTTTAGTGTGTTTTCCTCCGGTTCACATTCATTTCACTTTTGTTATTTCTTCTAAGCATAGCTAAGAGTACATGATTGGAATTCATCCTTGATAGATGCTCCTTTCATATGGTTAATGTAGTTGTTGTGTTTAATTATTATAGGTCCAAAATTCACTCTTTGTTAAGTGCTTTGTTCATTATAGTCATCCTTATGTTATTTCTTCTAAAGTTACAACTGTGAATTCATCTTTGTCTGATGCTCTCATTTGTAATGGGATTTTCTCTTTTATGTCTTGCCATCATCTGAAATACTATTTATTGTTGAAGGATATGCTTACTTTGCGTCCTTTCCCTCATGAGTAAATTTGTTGTATTAATATTCATAGTATATTTCAGGATTTGACCCCATTACCCAATGTTTTCTTCCTCTTGTTTGTTCTACCAACCCTTTTAAAAACCTAAACAAACCTATCATATTGCAGAATCTGACCTCTGTGTGTCCATTGCAAAATATTTTTGAGTATTTTCAGTCTTTACATGTTTGAGAGAGCCCTCTCTGGTTGGAAGGGTCGGAATCCAACCTGAAGTTGGTTTGTAGGTTACCTTGGCATTTCTTTGATGCAGCCCAAATAAATTACCGAGTACTAACATTTTGGCGTCGTTGTCGGGGATTGAAGGTGAAATATTCCCTAGGATAAATGACAAAGTTCAGATCTGAGTACTGATGGTGAAAAGTATTCAGACACATAAAGGTTGTACATCATTCACTTGGAGACTCCATTTTCAAGAATCTAGAATTCAAAATTTTCATGGTGACTCCACTGTCCAAAGACTCAGTAGCCTAAAGATTTTATTGATGACTCCACTTCTTCAAGATGGATTACATATCTGCAAGGTATGCTCCAATGAATCGCTCTCATATTCCTAGATTTCCAAATCGTATTCCTCACATAGATTGGCAAAATATTTGCCTAAATTCAAAGATGGGAAAGGAAATGATGTTGCCTTGCACTTGATTAGATTTCACATGCACCTATGTAAGCTAGGGGTTGAATTTCATAAGGATTGTTTGATGAAAATGTTTATGGCTACTCTAGAGGGGAAATAAATATTATGGTATGAAGGTTTAAAACCATGTATCTTCTACTCTCTTAAGGATTTCCACATAACACTCTTTAAGCATTATGGAGAATCTAATTGTTCATTCTTGGTGTTTGAAGATTGTTGTGAATTTTGTGAACATTTCATTAAGTACCTTGAAAGTGTTTTTGGTAATGAAGAGTGTATGAATGATGAAATCATAGAATCCCTTTATGAATATTCATCCCAACAACAAATAGTATCCCCTTCTTTGTCTGAAGAGGAAGATGATCAAGAAATTGTTGTTAAAAGTCATTTTCCTTCTCCTGAACTTGATGAAGATATTCGACAAGACTTCCAGCAAGACAAAGTGTTTCAAAGTTGTCTTTCTTCCCCTATGAATGATGTGGTTGTTCAATTCTAAGTGGCCTAGACATGGATAAGGATTATAAAACTAGATAGATGGAGACTTCAAGCAATGAACAAACAAATGACATAGAGTTTCAAGAAAGCAACAAAACCATGTATGCCACTTTTCAATCAGAAATACAGAAAGATAATGAAGAGACAGTTGTTTTATTTGATTCCTTTGAAAATCATGGTTTTGAAAATGCATCCATGGGAAGTCTAGAATGTGAAATAGTTCATGCTGTTATCTTTTCACATTTGCAAGAAGATTATGAACAAAAACTTATTTCCATTCATTCATTTGAAAGTCAAAATGACAGTCCTCAAGCAAATTTCTAGAAGGTTAATAAAACCAAATCAGAATTGTTTGATGAACAAGAGGATAACCTTGATGCACATAATATGGTTGCCATATTTGAATATGTTCAAGAATGTATGAATGTTTTTGTTGATATGCATGGAAGAGTAGACAAACCTATTTCTTCCATTTCATTTGAAAATGTTCTCAGAACTGAAGAAATAGAGAAAGAACAACAAACACTTATGAAAGAGGCTTGTCTTTCTATTTTTGTTCATTAAGAAGAAATGATTTTTCATGGTTTTCAAGATCCTCTGGACATCCTATTACAATCATCAATGAAGGAGGAATTTGTTTCATTCATAAGCTCAGATTTTGGATTCAATTTTTGTTTTCAGTTGCCATCTTTTACATTTTTCTGCCTGCTTCAAAAAAATGTGAGCAAAGGACAATCGAGAAGCCAATTGCTTGATTGGATGCATTGGAACTTTATCATCACTTGATTGAGTATTCATTTCAGAAGTTTTAGAGTAGATAGGAGTGTGCAAATAAGCTTGTTGGTCAAGTAGTTTTCAGTTTGGGTTTTCAGCAGTGTGTACATTCAGATTGTAGTACTGAATTTAGCGTTCAGTTTTCAATTAAGAGCGGTGTATAGACTTGGGTTTCCAGTGGATACTGGTGACAGGTTAGAGCAGGGTACACACATGTTTTGTGAGCATCCCAATGGATCAGGGACTGGGTCTATGAGTTCTTTGCTACCTCACTGGCAGGATAGCATCTCCGTTGGAGTCAATGTTATCACATGTTAATTTGTATTAATTTTTCCAAAGCATCTTGTCCTTGTGTTTTCTTTCCACTCAGATTTTAAAACTTTTTCACCAGCTCTGTCAAGCTCCCATCACCTAAATCCTTCACTCAAATAATCATCCAAAATAGTCATGTCCTCCATGAGTCAAAATTGACAAATATCCCAAACCTATATCTATCCTTAATGCTTATCTAAATCCCTCAGTTTCATTACTTCATTCATTTTCACCCTTATTATCATATTCCCATTATTAAAAATATTCCTTTTATTAAACTTAAGCTCCCTTATCTTATCCACAAAGTCATGTGATGAGCCTCATATGCTCAAAGTCCTTAGAAAAATGGAAAAAGGTTTATAATTATTAATATAAATATTTATATTAATATTTAATCCAATATTTAATTAATGACCTCCCATCAAATCATGGGAACGAATCTCAAGTTTTGATATTGAAAAGTCAAAAAGTTTTAATATTGAAAAGTCAAAGGGTGGATGGAGGGTGCATATCCATTTCGGGGGTTGAAAGTGAACGGGGGTTAATTTTTTGAAGTGGTCCCGAAATCCAAACCATGGTTTTGGTGTTGGATCATGTGTTCTTACGTGATGCGTTTCGGGGATAAGAGTGGTGTGGAATAAAACCTCCTCCCAAGTTTCAAAATATTATTGCAAGCCATTTGATATATTGGTTCGGTTTTATTAAGGTATGGTTTGATGCGTTTCAAAACAAATCATGGAGTTTCCAATGCCATAAAAATAAAATCCTCATGGTGAAATTTTTTTATAGGGGTAAAATTTAAATTTTACAGAGCAGAGAAATTAGTGTTTATTTCTATGGAAAAGAATCACAAAGAAGAAAATACACGTGAACGAAAGATTTGGAAAATTGTTTATCCAAGGTTTTTACAAAAGTAAAAGGAGAATATCAAGGGGTATTTTCATAGTTTACCAAGATGGTTTCCAAGACATCGTTTTCAAAACCACGGGAAAAAAACCAGTAAATAGTTTTCACAGTGAAATGGTAAATTGGACAAAACAATACATGGTTTTCAAAACCACGGGAAGCAAGCAATAAATGGTTTTTCAAAACCACGGGCATGAATTAAAATATGGAAATTTAATTTTACAGGATAAAAATATTTGGGAATTATTTTTATTCAAATATATTATTCCCAAATATTTAAGGAGAATATGGATAAATAAAATTAGATTTGAAAAAAAAAAAAGTGACATTTCAAAGAGGATGTGGCAATCAATTTCCGCAGCAGTTGAGACTTACAAGACGATTTCCGGATGAACCAGAATGAATTTTCAAAATTCAAAGGGGGTTATTCTCAAGCACGGACCCAAGAACATTAAACTTGTTCATTTTTCACACAGGTGTCACGGATTGGGAGATTCGAAGGAATCTTGGAGCCATATTTTTCAGTTATGATTTCCTGTTCAAGATGTTTTTTTGTGACACGTATTCCGACCAGATGGAGATGAATTTCAAGAAACTGAGAGAGGTTTTTCTTCAGAATGAGCTTATCTACAAAAATTGCTCTCATATTTTACACAACTGTTATGGTTTGAGAATTATAGGTGGCATTGTGAAGCCTATTTTTTCTCCTGAAAAACAAGAGATTAGTTAAAACATGTCATGTTCTATTTGTAACTATTTCTATTTGGGAAAGGGGTTGGAGTTCGAAATTGTGAGTTGGAAAGAGCCTTGAGTACTATATATTTCATTGTAAAAGAGTAGAGAAACGAGGGACTTTCATCCAGGAAGGTGAAGGGACTGTGTGTAAATTTCTTAGAATTCCCTTATGAATTAATACAGTAGTACAATGCTTTTGACAGTCGAGATTCATCATGGTGTATTCTTTAGTGTGTTTTCCTCCAGTTCATATTCATTTCACTTATGTTATTTATTCTAAGCATACTGAGAGTACATGATTGGAATTCATCCTTAATATATGCTCCTTTCATATGGTTAATGCAGTTGGTGTGTTTAATGATCGCAGGTCCATAATTCACTTTTTGTTAAGTGCTATGTTCATTGTAGTCATCCTTATGTTATTTCTTCTAAAGTTACAATTGAGAATTCATCTTTGTCTGATGCTCTCATTTGTAATGGGATTTTCTCTTTTCTATCTTTCCATCATCTGAAATACTATTTATTGTTGAAGGATATGCTTACTTTTCCTTTGTTCCCTCGGGAGTACATTTGATGTATTAATATTCATAGTATATTTTAGGATTTGACCCCATTGCCCAATGTTTTCTTCCTCTTGTTTGTCCTACCAACCCTTTTAAAAACCTAAACAAACCTTTCCTATTGCAGAATCTGACTTCTATGTGTCCATTACCAAATCTTTTTGAGTATTTTCAGTCTTTACATGTTTGAGAGAGCCCTCTCTGCTTGGAAGGGTCAGAATCCAACCTAAAGTTGGTTTGTAGGTTACATTGGCATTTCTTTGATGTAGCCCAAATAAATTACCGAGTGCTAACAGGATCATCATCCGTAATAAAGAAAAGAAAATTTTGAATAGAAATCAAGTGGAGTATACCTTTCCAGTTTCCTTCTTTCCCAAACTGATCTCCTCAATACCGAAGTATGAGGCTCTTCTTCTTATTCATGTTCTTTTGTAGATTTTGATTCATTATCCTTTAATTCAAACTCGTTTTTCTCTGGTTCTTCTTCTCTTGGTAGGACTCTATATTTGACAACATATTTGATTTCTCTAAATACTACATCTCGACTATACACTATCTTCTTAGTTTATGGGTTCCAAAGATTATAACCTTTTGGACCATATTTATACCCAATAAAGATACAATTTTCATCCTTTTTGTCTAGCTTGCTCATGTTTTCCTTCGGAATGTGAACATAGGCATCATAGCCAAATACCATTAGATGTGTCAGAGAGGATTTATTACCATTCCATGCCTTGTGTGGAGTCTTGTCATCCAACATTGATGAGGGTGATCGATTGAACAAGTAACATGCAGTATCCACTTCCTCTGCCCATAATTCCTATCCTAACCTGACACCACTAAGAATGCACCTTATTTTTTCCATCGGCTTCCTATTAATCCTATTTACAACTCCATTTTTCTTATGTGTATATAGAGTAGTCTTCTACCTTTCTATACCGCACTTCTTATAGAATTATTTGAATTCATTTATGCAGAATTATCCACCATTATGTGTCCTCGACACCTTAATTTTTTTATCTGTTTGATTCTCCACAAGATCCTTTTAAACCTGTTAAAGACTTAATATTTCTTCCCGAGGAAATAAATCCATGTGTTCATCAAGAATTCATCTATAAATGAGACATAGTACACAAATTTTCCAAGTGTTGGAACTGGCACATGTCCAAACACATCATTATTCACCATCTATAAAATTCCCTCTGCCTTCGTAGCACGAGAGGAAAATATTACATGATTCTACTTCCCATATAAGCAATGTTCACAGAAATTAAAATCCAAAGAGAGATTTTCCATACCTTCAACCATACCTTTACCGTGTAGTACTTGAAGGCCCTTCTCTTCGATATGCCCCAGACTTTGATGCCACAACATAGTCTTTTCTCCAGATATTATAGGATTTTCCTCTTCTTTATCTCCAATATCAAGAACAATGGAAATATTGAACCCATCACTAATAGTGTTTCCTTCTATCTTATATAGAGTTCCAATCCGAACTCCCTTCAACAACACCATTTCTCCTCGAACCATCCCGCAAATAACATTGTTTTTACCCTTGCATCATCCATTTTGCTTACATAAAAAAAAATTCTAGCCAATCTTGGGATGTGCAAAACACCATGGAGTGTTATAATCCTTCCATCCATGAGCTTCAAATTGAATTTTCCTCGTCCTATGATTTTGGCTATCGATTCATCACCTAGGAAGACATCACATCTATCATACCTTTCATATTCGCAGAACCACTCCCTGTGAGGAGTCATATGAAAGGATGCACCTGAGTCGACCATCCACGCCTCGTGATATGCATGTGTGCTTGAAGAAGCCAAGTACACATCTCGTTCTTCATCCATGGAGTTTTTTCTTCTATAGAAGGAGCATCATCATATCCCTTACCTCTTTCAACACTTATGGATCTACATTGCTTCTTGTAGTACCCTTGGTTTCCACATCTCCTACATGCCTTTACAAATTTTCTGGGATATTTATATCTTCCCCTAGATTTAGATATCCCACTTGAGGACTTAGATCTATTTCCTTCCTGGGAGCATCATCTTGCAAATAAGGCACATGTGTTATGTCCTTCCATGTCTTTCCATCTCATCTCCTCCAACAACAAGGATGAGACCACAACATTGAAACTTAAAGTAGTTGTAATACTACCTATGGCCACAACTACACTATCCCACGAGTCTAGTAAAGAGCACAATAAAATGATACACTTATCTTCATAAAAATATTAATATCAACACATAATATCTAACTTATGACTGTATTGAAGGCGTTCAGATGCTCTATCACCGAGCCTCCATCTTTCATCCTCAGGTTGTACATCTTCTTCCGGAGGAATTGTTTTTTTACTAGGGACTTAGACTAATACAAAGCCCCTAACTTACTCCATAAAGAATTGGTTGTAGATTCCCCTGACACATTTGGTAATATTGAATATAAGAGGCATAATCAGATTTTACTCTTCGCCTTCCGATACAATTTTTCCCAATATTCTACTAACATTCATGAACGTGAATTACTTGGATCCACAACGATCCATTGGTCTTTGTCCACCAACAGATCTTCCATCTTGAGCTTCCACAACTCAAAATAATTCCCATTAAATTTATTGATCTCTATTTTTGAACTACTGGCCATCTATTTTCACCTGAAGAATCGATATTGCAGAGCTCCCACTGTAACAAGGTTTATCACAGACCCGATCCAAACCCTTGACCACAAAGGTGTCCCCCTAAAGCCAATAATTGCTATGATACCAAATGTATATTTTAACCTTGTACAATTAATTACCACAAATAGATTTTTAATAAAAACCAAAAATATACAATGGCATGCACGCCTACGCGCACACACAGAGACACACACACATTACACAAATATTTTACCTTGGAAACCCAAACTAGGAAAACCAACAACCTGTTCAAAGTCACACCTCTAATATTTTATTCATTAGCCTTCATAATTATTTACAATAAGATATATATATATATATATATATATATGATCTCACAACATCCAAAACCCCTAATACATTGACCTAGATTAGTCAACAAACCTAATTCCTTAGTCGGAATTATAAAATCATTGGAGAAAACCATGTGCTGAAAAACCACTAAAAAATGGATGCACAAAAATACCTAAAAAATATATTTTAGGGGGCTTTGCCCTCAAACTCCCAACAAGGGAGACCCCAACCCACCCTCGCTTGCTCCCATATAAATGTACAATACATGAGACCAATCTTACAAAAAAAAAATATGACACACTGAACAATGTAGAGGTTCTCAATACACTATAAATTTCTCATAAATTGTATGGTTCCTTTAGAAAGGTTTCTTGAATCAGATTATCAAGGTTCCATTCTTAGATACGTTTATGTTGGGTTATTTTTATTACATGTATGAAGTGGTTTCATATACAAAATGCCCGTGGTTCTAAGAAGGGAGGGTCTCCTCCTTATACAAGGCTTTGTTGTTTAATGGCACTATTCACAATAAACCAATCCTTTTTAAATATATACTTTTATATGTCAAAATCAACTTCTAGTGGTGTTAAGGTTTCTACTAGTTTAAAGTTTATAATGATTCATATTTTATCATTTTATGTAGATTATATGACTTTAATTATAATTTTGAAAATGAATCATGTACCATTAAAAATAAAAGAAGATTATATTTCTAAATATAAATGATTAAATAAATTTAATGAATTATAATTATTATTAAAAAATCTAAACATAAAGATGATTATATTTTTAAATGTAAATAATTAATAAATTTAATGAATTATAATCATTATTAAAAAATCTTTAGATTTTTAATTAATAGATTTAAGGAATCATGATCATTACTCAAAAAATCCAAAAAAATTTAACATATGTTATATGTAAATGAATTTTTTTGAAAATTTATTTTTAAGGATGGTTATTTTTTAGTTTATTAATACGGTTTTAGGTTCTCACCCAATGCAACATTGAATTTATTATTGAATTTATTTTTGAAGATTGTTATTTTTAATTTATTAATATTGTTTTAGGTTATTATCCAAAAACAACATTGAATTTATTTTTGAAAATTGTTATTTTTAATTTATTAATATAGTTTTAGGTTTTCACCCAAAGCAAGATTCTGAGTTTCAAATTCTATCTTTATCATTCTATAACAAATTCAAATTCATATAATAAAAATGTAAATCCATTTTAATTTGTCCTCTACTAATTATGTTCAAAGTAAACCAATGTCTTTCAAAATAACTCTTTTATGATTGGAATCGACCTATAGTGATGCTTTGAATATTACCATAGTCCATGTTGTGAAGATTCATTTCCTATCTTTTTATAAGAATAAGATAGATTGAATTTTGATTTTGAAACTTGATCGTTATGGATCAAATGAAAGTGAATTGTATTTTTAAATATAAATTATTTATAGATTTAAAATTTATAAAAAAATTTAAACTTATTAAATTATTTTTTAAAATTTTTGGTAGTTAATTATTTATATATTAAGAGTAATTTTTTTAGAGTTTATAGAAAGGTGTTAATAATGAATTTTGGTTAATCTTGGATGGTTAAGGGGAATGATTTTTACTTTCTTTGTCCAAGTTTGACTCTCGCAAATGACATGGTAAATTTTTAATGAGTATATTATTGTAATGGTTTTGAGCCTTATTATTGATGAACCTTGTACCCTAAAAATTCTAAGGTTTACCTTAGATACTACAGAAAATTTTTCCAAACAATATAACCTAGAAAAAAAAATTATTTAACCACACCCTTTCACACATCACTATTTATTATATTTAACCACACCCCTTCACACATCACTATTTATATTTATAATAGCACTAAACTCATTAAGCACATTACATGGTTTAAGATAATGATGTAATCCAAATATTTTAATGGACATAATCTTCCTACTACAACTACTACAACCAATGGTGTAGGGAAAAGAGTGTGGGTTGTACTCAAAATTACTTTAATCATGGAATTGAATGAGGTGATTATGGGGAATACAATTTTTTCTTTAATCATGGGAATTGATAATTTGTTAAAATGATTTGGATTTGGTTTAAGATCAAATTAATTGGTTGTTATTATAATCCAAGAGTACATTTAATAGTCTGCAAGTTAGATATACCAATAACTTATGACTTAGCAAGTGTCAAGACATCTTGAGGCATTTGAGGGGCCTCTATCTTAGGGGGAATCTATCCTTCTAATCTTATCACAATGGGCCAAATCTTATTGGGGATCTGAACTTGGGTGGGGAGAATGCAAGACTTGCGTACCCACCATTTGAGCTATTGAACCCTTGACTACCCAAATCAAAATCTTAAAAAAATAATAAATAAATTATTAAAATTAAGTTCATTAAGAATGTACCCCTTTATTATTTTTGAGATTAGGACAAGGTCCATTGAACTTATGATGTTGAATATTTAAATTTGTGTAATAAAAGTTTGAGTAATAAATAGTTCAATAGAATGTGTCTTGTTACACCTCAAATTTACTTCAGCGTACCCTACATTTTTCCCTATATGTGGACCATCATATGAGCAGATTATGTACCTTATTCCATGATGATCCAAAAGTGTGGTTGCGTTTGCACTCATGTATTGTATTGGACCATTCTTAGATGTCTTTTGTATTGTTAGGGGGATTATATGGTATTTCCAGACCCCACGTGGTTGGTCATGGTCCATCCTTTTAGTCCTCATTTCAAGATTGGATTTTTCTTTTATAAATATGGTTAACTACCCCTTGGTGATGGTAACTCTCACCATGTCGGTCATTTATGATCTAGATTAGGTATGCAACCATCTTGGGTTGGATCTACTAGAACACATGATCTACGGGAGTTTCATGTTGATATTATGGTAGTTGTGGGAGGTATTAACTTCCATGTGTAACCTTTGATAAGACTAGAATATTTCGGGGGAAGTAAGAGAAACCCTAAAACATTGGATAATAACTCTAGGAGACAAGTTAACTCAAGAGAATATTTAATATTGAGTTATTTTCCTCTAGAAAGAGAAGTCGGCCCAGTCAAGTGAGATAGAGTAGTATAAATAGATGGTGCTAGAGCTCATTTGTCATACTCACTCTCACAACTGCATAAGACCAGTGGTGTGCAAGTTTGGAGAAGAATTGTAGTTGCAGCTGCAACTGCTACAACTGGCATTTTGGTTTTGGCTTGGAATTTCTCTTGGTTATGGTTTGGAATTTCTTCTTGGTCTTTAGTTATTCTTGCTTGGTGCCCTAGCCTTGGAGAAAGGTGCACTACCTTGGTTGGCTATTGGATTGCTTCCGGAATTATTTTTTCAATCAAGGTTAAGGTGCTCGGGGTGGCCTTTGTGTCTATGGTTGGGTGACAATATTTCTATATTGTCTATGGTGAAATGAGCGCACATATTTTTCTAACAGGTTATGGACCCACACTATCTTTAGACAGTCTAATTGTTGGAAGATAGATTGGGAGGATTTTCTCAGTTACAGTTGTAGTTGGAGTCAAATTTTTGTTGTAGCAATGAAACCCTAACCCTCTTGTTAAGGCACCTTAAGTAAAGATCTTGACCTAATTCCTGTAGCCTAGTGTTCCCTAACCTAGTGCACCTTCTAGCACTCTTAGCAAGCCAAGGCGTCAAGTTTGAGTTTCTGGTCAAAGTCAAATGTTGGCCAAGTCAAATTCAAATGTTGACCAAGTCAAAGTCAAAGGTTAACAAAGTCAAAGAAGTCATGACTTACTCTATGAAGTCATAAAATAAGTTAGAAGGGGCTTCTAAATCCAGAGCATGGAAGACAAGGATTGACCTCATCCTTGCCAAGAATAAAGTGTTGGATATCGTGAAAGGCAAGATCATGGAACCACAGTTTGAAGTGGGAAAAGAGAAGGAACCTCAAAATGTTGCAGTTATGGAGAAGTTCAAGGACAATGACATCAACGCTATGAGTATCATAGTGGACTATGTAAAACACCACTTGATACCCTACATCTCTCATCTTGAAGCATCTAAGAATATGTACGATGCCCTAACTAACCTCTTCTCAGCCAGAAACAATGGACAAGTAATGAGTCTGAAGAATGAGCTCCGTGACATGAAAATGAATGATGATGGCAGCATAACATCATACTTTGTAAGAATCTCTCAGTTAAGAGATCAACTACAAGCTATTGAAAAAATCATTTCAGAAAATGAACTAGTAAATATAGTACTCAATGGTCTTCCCAAGACATGGGATGCATTTGCTACAAGCATGAACACAAGAAAGGAGTATCCCACTTTTGAAGAACGTTGGACTTGTTTTGCACAAGAAGAATCAAGGATTATCACAAAAGAGAAATCCCAAAAGAAATATGATGATCAAGCCTTCACAACAAAATTCAAGAATTTCAGGAATAAGAGGAAGTTTGGCTTAAGGAAGAAACCAAATCAAGAAAAGGATATGTAAAAAATACAATGCTTCAATTGTCGAAAATATGGTCATTATAGAAACCATTGTCCCGAGTTAAAGAAAAATAAGGAAACAGACGAAGCAACAGTTGCCAAAGAAAGGGAACCCTCAAGGAAATCCAAGCAGGATAAAACAAACTTCTTCTTCTAGTCAAGGTAACAATATTCTTCTATAACATAGTTCTTGTACATACAATGTTTACATAGTTCATGGACATATCATGCATATCTATTTCTTAGAAGAAAAGATGGTCAGTGAAACAATACCTATGGAAGAATAATAAGATAAGGATTGCTATTACGATGACTACAAGAAGATAAAGTACATTGACAAATTCCCGAGAAATCTATTATAACAACTGTCAGATAGGCCGTGTTATCGCTCAGTTTGTAGTTCAGGTCAAGTAGTTGAAAGGTAAGGGTCAAACTGGCGTAACATGAGCTTCCCCACCCTAAATAGAAAGAGCCCCTCATCGAGGTGACAATGGGTGGGGAAGCTCCTGTTATGCCATTTTGACCCTTGTCATTCAGCTACTTGACCTAAACTACAAACTAAGCAATAACAGGCCGAAATCAGAATCAAACTTGAAGAGACCTAGAAGGAGTCAAATCAGAAAGAAGTCAGTAATCAAAAGGAAATTAGAATAACACATGTGAAACTTTTCAGAAGGCAATAAGGATGCAGACAAAAGCATGGACTCTCTTAGATGGAGGGAGCTAATTACAAAATTCCAAAAGAAGAGCATGCATTGATGCATGAAACCAGGATTAGGAGGGAGCTAATCCTAAATGATATGTTCTGTTGAAGAATTCGTGAAGATTATGAAGTATCTGTCCATATTCCCCATTGAAATTATCAGCCATGATAAGAAACACATGTTCAGTTTGAATCTAGAAGAAGTCTTCT
This sequence comes from Picea sitchensis, assembly GCA_010110895.2. Taxonomy (NCBI): domain Eukaryota; kingdom Viridiplantae; phylum Streptophyta; class Pinopsida; order Pinales; family Pinaceae; genus Picea; species Picea sitchensis. The sequence continues at coordinate 110,511 of SNQJ01S0002346.1, read as the reverse complement.
TCAAAAAGAAGACTTAAGTATCCTTGATGGTCCATCCAGATATATGTTCCTATGATGAAAGGAAGAAGTTGGAACCTTCGGGAAGGAAGGGAATGGAATCTATAGAAGACTCCATGGACCCCAAAGTTAAAGAGGAACACGAGGAAGAACATGAATATGAAATAAAAACCATAACAAACAATTATTATACCAAAAAATCATAAGACTACCAACATGGTTTGAACCCACTAGAAGCAATCAAGCAAAAAGAATGGAAGTTGTGATGAAGAACAATGTATGTAAGAAATTGTGAAAAATACTTATGAATAGAAGCATTGTGAGATTCAGAACTAGAGGTTCTTTCAGAAGGAGGGATAAGACTATGACAACAACTTGTTCCATTAAACCAGATATACCTCTATCTAAGCTATTATATCTCTTGCAATATCCATGGATTGAAGTTTACGTCAGTTGGATGTAAAATATTGTTCTTCCCAATAGAGAATTCGAGGAAGAAGCTTATGTAGAGAAATCTCAAGGTTTTGAGGTATGAAAATGGAATAAGACCTTGTATGGATTCAAGAAACTTGATGCAGAGTATCTCATATACAACAAAAGCGTGGTGAAAACTTCCTATGACAAAGAAAGCGTACCAGAATGGTTACTTTGAAGTCTGGGATGATGGATTGCAAATCCATGGCTAACTCCCATGATAACAGATATGAAGAAGTTGAATAGACTCTAATCTAGTAGACACGTCTTTGTATTGACAATTGATTGGCTCGTTAATGTATTTGGAGAATACTCAACCAGATATTTGTTTTGTGGGACGTTTAAATTATGACATACAACTGCATGAATTTATTGATTCATGTTGGGCAGGGAGTGCAGATTATAGAAGAAGTGCTACTTGGATATGTTTCAGTTTGAGCTTTGCCACGATGTCATGGGATAGCATGAAACATAAGTCTGTTTCACTCAACACTACAGAAGCAAAGTATATTGCATCTTGTGATGCTTGTACAAAAGCAATGTGGCTTCATAAGTTGGTTTCTGGACTGTCTGATTAGGTGCTGAATTCGACCATGATATATTGTAATGATCAGAGCCATGTGAATCTTTCAAAGAAACCAGTGTTCCATGAAATGCCAAAGTACATTGATATCAATCATTATATTCTCTATGATAAAGTCCAGAAAAGAGAAGTGGTTCTCCAGTATATCTCCACAAATGAGCAGATAACATATATTTTAGTAAAGCACATGTCCAAGATGAGAAGTTTGGGTACTTAAGAGACAAGTTGGGGCTCGTGGAGATGACTTACTTATTGGAAAAGGAAGTGATTACTCCCAGGTTGGGAAGGAGCAATGATATGTTATTGATTTATGGACAGTCATTTTCCATTCCAGAAAATGGTCCAGGATGGGTAGTTCCTTTCCAGTTCAGAAAATGGTCTAGATCGAATAGTCATTTTCGTAATGAAAATGGTCTGATAGATTGTTGATGTGCCACAGAAAATGATTCCCCTTCTATCCATTGTGGGGGAATGGTCTAGGACAGTAATTCTTCTTAGCATTCACTCTGAGTAGTGGTCAAGTAGAATGGTCCGCCTTGTTGGACAATCATTCTTTCTAATTTCACAGTTGTGAGTAGTTTCAAAGAATGGTATTTTTTGGAGGTTGGTGCAGAACAATCATTTCCATAAGAAATGGTCCAAACAGTAATTCCCTAGGGAAAAATCATTATCTCCAGGTTTCACTGTGATTAGTGTCAGAGGAATGGCCTAGTTAGGTGAATGGTCCAGGTTCAACAATCAAGGACATGCATTCCCTAGGGCATACTCATTCTCTCTAGGTTGCACTGTGATTAGTGTCGGAGGAATGTCCCAGTTAGGTTAATGGTCTAGGCTCATAAATCAGGAAAATTTATTCTTCTATGCTTGGGAATAATAGTCCATATAGCCCATGGTTGATGTCTTACTTTCTAAGGGTAGATGCTCTTTTAGATCTCATAGATGTGAGTGGAAGAATGGCCTAGATGAATCAATTTGTATCATGATATTGTTATGTAGGTTGATATCAAATGATATGATTGTTGTGGAAACTGTATGTCTCTGGAAAATAGTTGTATGCCACTATGGTGGATGTGTTCCATTGGTTGTGACTATGTGTCACTCGTTAGTAGCCATGTGCTACTAAGTGTGGTTGTGAACCACTGGATAGTAGTTGTGTACTACTGTGGATAGACACAATTGTGTTCTATTGAATGACATTGTTCTGATTTCCATTGAGACTATCACTAGTGTTGGATATGATTACCAACTAGATGGATAGTCATTATGTTGATGGAAATGCATTCTCCCTGTGGAAAATGGTCCAAGATAGACATTATTCTAGGACGTATGTCTGGATTAGAAGAATAGTCCTTGTATCCCATGGCGTGGCCTCCAACATATGTTGGAACAATTATTCTTCTAGGACATATGTCTGGATTAGAAGAATGGTTCTTGTATCACTATGTGGAGTGAGTGACCTATTCATCATCATGCCCGATTACCCAGATGGAGTATGGATTCGATAGATGATGATACTGGTAGTGATGATCATGCTCATGATTTGATCATGAGATATCTTGAGTGACTATGATGATGCTACTGGTTGAATGGTTTTTTTATGCTCAAGATCATTTCCTTTACTACCTCCATAGATAGGAGGGAGTGTTGATATTATGGTAGTTGCGGGAGGTATTAACCTCCATGTCTAACCTTTGATAAGACTAGAATATTCTGGGAAGCAAGAGAAACCCTAAAATGTTGGATAATAACTCTAGGAGACTAGTCGTCTCAAGAGAATATTTAATATTTAGTTATTATCCTCCAGAAAGAGAAATTGGCCCAGTCAAGTGAGATAGAGTAGTACAAACAGAGGGCGCTAGATATTATTTGTCATACTTGCTCTCATAACTGCATAATACCAGTGGTGAGCAAGTTTGGAGAAGAACTGCAGCTACAGTTGCCGTTGTTACAACTGGCATTTTGGTTTTGGCTTGGAATTTCTCTTGGTTATGGTTTGGACTTTCTGGTTGGTATTTGGTTATTCTTTCTTGGTGCACTAGCCTTGGAGAAAGGTGTGCTACCTTGGTTGGCTATTGTATTGCTTCCATAATTATTCTGTCTGTCAAGGTTAAGGTGCTCGGGGGTGGCCTTTGTGCCTATGGTTGGGTGACAATATTGTTATATTGTCTATAGTGAAACAAGCACACCTATTTTTATAACATTGCATGATCTCCTACCCCTTTGTTTATGATGTAAAAGTGTCACTCTTTGTAAAGTTTGTCACACCTATATATAGCACACTTATTGTATTCCTAAGCATGGATCCCTCTCGTATGTATTCATCACACTTTGTCCATATATTATCAGAGATGATTTTGCATATTTTCACTTAGTTTCACATCTCCTGAGGTAGTTTCACAGTTCTCGAGGCTGTACATGCATTTTGAGGCATTGGTCACATCCTCTGAGGAACATTTGGGTTACTTTTTCACACATGGACATCCTCTACACAAGTCACATTAGATATCCTAGAACTTCCCTTTCCACTTGATTTGAGGGCCAACCCACATGTGTGGGGTTTATGATAGCCATGTGGGTGATTAGGGTGATGATTTGACTTGGAGACTGATCTTTCTTTCCTTGTGGAGGAACTTTTCTTGATTTGAGGGATTTCTCTTTCCTTGAAGACTACTTTTGATGATTCATTGAGCACATTATGAGGAGGCCATCCACTTTAGAGGTCATTTTCCATGTTTTTGTGAGGTTGTTCCACTTGGAAGAGAAGAATTGTGGATCCTTGATTTCTTAAGAGGCTGCCCTACCTTGTTTCGAGGCCTCTAAATCACTCTTTTGATGGAACATTTCCCTTGGAGAGAAAATCAGCCCGATATTTTGTGGGATGTTCTTGTATGGGAATATTTTGTACATGTGGCATCATTTGATTTTATATTGACTTAGTCTCCTTATTTTTGTGGGTGACATGTCTCCTTTCTTAGTCTCCTAGGCTAAATTTAAGGAAAAATAAATAATCATGAATAAGAATTATGTAGAAGCCTCCTCTATAAATAGAGGTTGTCCTCTCATTCCAAATCATTGACAATTGTTGGAGATCATTTTTGCAAGCATTTTGATAGAAAATCTTTCTTGGAGTTTTTGATGTCAATTCTTGGAGCTCTCTCTTTCTTGTTTATTTTTTTTTGGTTCATCAAATATATTATTGTGAATGTCCAATTCTACTACAAAGTTATCAAGATCGAACCATTTGAGGAGTTACTTAACTACTTGGAGAGGAGATGTTCTAGGGTTTGTTCCTTCCTTCTTCTCTTGTTAACTTGGGTAAGTACTTAATCCATTTCTTTTTTTTTCCTCTTGGTTCCTTGGAAATGGTTTTAACCATTATATTGAAGCTACAATTGATCTTGTTGGTGAAGGATCTTCCCTTGGGAAAACCCTTCTTGTAGGGCCTTGACTTTCATGACTTGTCTTGATTAAACAAGAGATTATTTTTCCTCAAGGTTCTAGTCTCTCATTCTAATCCACAAGCCTTGGATAACCAATTCTTAGAGGGGTATACTTATTGAACCCATAAATCCCTAAGTGGAGACAAGCAACTAAGTCTAAATCCCAACAACCAACCACCAAAATCATAAAATCAAATCATTTTCTTTCTTTCTTTATAAAATATAAAAATCCAAAAATAAAAATAAAACATACAAAAACATTCATTTATTGTTTAGTGAATTATTAATTTTATACCTTTCTTTCTAGACATCTTGTGTAAGGGTTTATGCTTCATTGTTTATCTTTAACCCTAAGAAGCAAAATCAACTCTCCCTCATCAAGCTTTAAAGATTGTTCTAACATCTTGTAGGCTGATTTGAGTTCTTCAAATATATAAATTAATTTGCAGCATTAGAAATCAGATTTGGTGAAACCCTAAATTCTAGGGTTTGGTTCTTCAAAGGTGTATTCTAACCCTCTCCTAGTCTATACTTCATTTCTATATTATTTTCCAAGCTTATCTAACATATCTAGTTGTGAAATTGATCTCCTAGTTGTTATTTGTATTTATCTTTAATTGGGATATTTTCCTAGTGAAACCTTAAGGGGAATGACCATTCATTCTTACAAGTTTATGCAAAGTTCATGCTTACATATTGATTAAGACTATAACTTATTAGTGCTAGTTTTAATTTAATGCTAAATCTATCTCGTATTTCAAGTTGAGAACGTAATAATTATCTCCTAACCCTCCTTATATTGGGGTGGTTTATTCCCTTCCTTTCTATTTTATATTATTTAAGACATCTTATCACTTATCAACACTGGTTTATCTAATCATATATCTAGGTGTTGTTTGTTGAAGTGAATCTCTCGTAGAACAATGATTTATTTGGCAGGTTTACTTCACTTAGATTTGGATACCCCCTATGGCTTCTAGGAGATGGACTAAAGTGAAGGGGAAAGGTACTGAGGTGACAATGGTGCATTTCCCAAGTGTACTTACCTCCTTAGTACCATGAGTGGAGCTATTACAAGGGTGCTAATTTGGGTGGTACATATCTCAAATTTTAATATTAGAGAAAATTGTATTTGGATCCATCACTCTAACTCTAGTTCTTGTTCAACTTTGTGATTAATATTATGCCACTTCTTAGCTTAGTTTTTCCATGTTCTTCTATGTTGCTTCCTCTTTTTCTTGGTTTTTTTCATCTTCCCCCATACCATTTATAAGAAATTATTTTCGCTGTGTTGAAAGGGATGTCTATATTTTGTTATTTCCAAAAGGATTAGTTCTTCCATTGAAGAGAGCAAGGCCTTCTATCCCATACTCTCAAAGAGGATAGTCATTATTTATATCTTAAATGGTGTTGATCCACCTAAAATTAAGGTAGTTGTGTGTTGGGTTATTTATATGTCGTTAATAAACCCTTTACTTGTCAATCTGGTTCGTAAACTTGTGAGTTGTATACACAATATGTGCAAGTAAAAGATTGAAGTCTAAACTATTCTAACTTCTCAAGAGACAATAAAATCACACTGCAATCCAATCTTAGATAACAATACAATCAAAACAGAGAGTATAATGAGAAATAAATCCTAGACAACTTCACTTTGTCCACAAGACTACTACTCTTAAGCATGAGCATATTTTAATGGTTCAACATGTCATGTCTAGATTATTTATCTATGCATGAACATGTCTATGATATGTTGTCTTATTAATTGTTAGTCAATGGAAGTTTAAACTGTCTGTACATAAAGAGAATCAAAATGTTGATAAACAATTCAAATTTTAGAACTAGTGACTAGTTCTCTATCAAAGCTCCTTAGAGGGTCCAGGATGCAATCTTTCATTTACTAGTTCTAAGTGTTCATGCTATCATGTATGAGGTTATATTTGAGAACAATATATTTCTATCTATTGTTCATAATTTAATGTACTAAACTACCATATTGTGGGAACTAGGTTTTACCCAAACTAGCATTCAAACCAGTCAGCTAAAGATCACTAGAATCCTTGTTCACGGGCTACTGATCTAATGTTGACTTTATTAGTTCAAAGAGTAAAATCCATAAATTCACACAGTTAGCAACATGTCTTTATACTTGCATTTACAATGGATCTGTTGAGTATATCAGGTCTATGTGGTGGCGCTAGACCTTTGCATCCAGATAACCTATCTATGTGCAAACGTGACTCACACTAGATCCTATAATTCATCTCAACACTTTGTTTACCCATAGCAAAGTGATAAAGATGTTATGAAAGTAGTTACTATTTTCTTAAGATTTGTTCTCACAAAAAGGGCTCAAAGTACATTATTTCAGCCTACGGTGTTCCTATACTTTTATCAGTGATTAAAACAACTCTTTAAGAAATATAAAACTGTAACAAACCAAGATTATGTTAATAGAGAAAGAGATAAAAGAAACAAAGCAATAAACCAACTAAGCTTCAAACATATGTCCACTGAAAAGTAGTGTAATTCCAATGTTCATAAGGTTAGGACAAGCTACAAATATATGATTCATAAAGCACTATGGATCATAAATGAAAACCCTACACTTAACCCTACAAATCACAATTCAGTTTCTACAGTACATAATCGAATTAAAAAAATAAACTAACTAATATAATTACAAACTAGCTATGCATCTCAGGTTGGTGGACCCTTTCCAACTGATAATAAGCTTATAAAATTAAGTCACAAGATTAAATGAACACCATTGATCATAATTGATGTATTGTATTAAAATAGAGTATCCAAGTTACAACATAAGAATCAATCCATACAATCATGTTGCAATAGAGATGAACAACAAAATGTAGTACTCTCCAACATATTCAATTAAACACAATCATAAGTTCAATGATGATACATTATAGACCCGATTGTTATATATAAAGGCCTCCATACACAAAGATGAGGACGATCCTCCAATGGTGCACATCAAATTTTTAATAATACTTACAATCTTAATGGAATCGAACCATCTTTAATTAAATACAACTACCATACATACATAGAAATTATAGTAACAAACTAAATCATGTCTTGATTTAATATGCCATCCATATGACATGAAATGCATACAAATAGTTTTATGTCCAGGTCTCATTTTAACAACATGTGTGCTAGAAGGCATTGACCATGCATTTGACTGCCACCTCATGCTTGCCTAAAAGATCATGAGCAAAATTGAGGCACGCACACCATGGTGGTATCTAGAACTTCAAAACCCAGGTGGTTGTTTTCCATTTGAGCGCATGCATATATGCTAATGACTAAACTCAGGTCCCAAAACTGCACTGGAGGTACAGGAACATAACTAATAAATTCGTCATTAGAAATGTTAGTTTAAAAACTTATTTTAATTCATTAAGAAGTTAGGAAATACATTAAAATGAACAACAATTACCTCCAAATGCTTGTTGAAGGGATTTTGAGTTTAAAAGCATGGAAGTCTATGATAAGAGGGTCAATTTCAGTTATAAAGTATGATGGAAGTGGAAAAAGGAGGTATTAAATCGTGACAAAATGAGAGGCCAAAATTGTGCTTCTAGACTCAAATGCTTCTATCAAACCCTTTTTTACCAAGTTTTTCCCTCAAGGTGTAAGGTGGTTTCTATGTGGAAATTTCTAAAAATTCTCCCACCACTAAGTTTAACCCTAAAGTGATGAATGAAAAATAAGTTTAATTCAACTTTCATTGGTTGATTAATCTTTTTAATGATTTTTGGTTGAAGTTGCCAAATTCTACATTCTTGGATATCAAATAATTAGAAGTGTTTATTTGCAAAGGGCACTACTCTTCTTCATCCTAGTGTAAAATTATTTTTTACTATGGAATATTGAATTATTGTTTACAAAGAGGAGGTGTTATACAATTATCCTTGATTTTTAGGTTGTGTTGGGTTGTTCATGCAACCTTGGCATTAATCCTTTAATCTTTTCAAAAATCTTTTATCATTTATTCCAATTTGTCATAGGATTATGAACCTCCCTCTACATTTTTTGAATGAGTATCCCCTTTAAGTAATTGGGGGATGTTTTAGATGATTTATTTTGATTTTTCCAAAGGTTATTTATGACTATATTTCTACATAGACAAGGATTTTTGGTTTATACTTTCTAGATGAAATCTCATTTATTAGAAATCATAAATTGGATTATGAACAAGTTGTATTTAGATTTGGATCTTGTTTTAAGATTGACCACCTTGCCATCACTATTACTTGTATTAATGTGAGTTTCTAAGGTTGTTGCTTCAAAGGAATCAACAAAAAGGATATGAAGAAACATAATACCTAGCTCTAGTTGGAAGGTTTAGAATTGCAATGTCATGCCATGGTCCATAAGAATCAGATAAAGAAAGAGAGAGAAAGGAGGTGATACAAGATAGAGTCAAAGATTAACTAACTATGTCACTAGAGGATATGCATAAGAAAATCCTAGTCTAAAAGATTTCCCAAGTATGGGCACACATGTTAAAGTCACTAACTTTAGCACACATCAATGTGATAATATGGTGCTATGTTATGGAAGTGATTATATTCCAATCATACTTTTTAGTACTATGATGTGATCATACTAAATTAAAGTTCAATAGTGATTACCATGGTCATGCTACATACACACACACTTTTTACTACAGTCATACAACTTAGTTTAGCATAGTCACACTGATTTGGAATGGCAACTCAATGAGTGATCCTCGGTGAGAGACTGGAGCTCTTAATGGATGATCTTTTTGGGTCTATTTGCATCTTCATCTTCTGGACACTTGTTATATATATATTATTTGTATCCCCTTGGGTTGTTTTAAAAATAATCCAATCTAATGTAAAAGAATTCATTCAGTTTAGTCACAATTGATTTATAACTAGTTAATCTTGATGTAAAAAATCATTCTTCTCATATCATGTTATACAAATTTATTCATTTAATGTTTTTTGTAGTTGCGTTGGGTAAAATGCATATAAATGTTTTGAGAATAGCTCAGTGGGTTAACATATTATCAAGAGTAGTTGAGAGTCGTGAATAACATGCAGAGGTCTCTGGGTCAAGTCCTTGGGTTGGTTTCCTTTCCCTAAATGGACCTCACTCTATGTTCCTACTAGATTATGTGCCAAAACTACATTGAGTTGGTGTACCCTAGGTAACATTCTCAAAATTAAGAGAAGTGCTTGGGAGTTTTTCCCAAAAATCTATATTCCAAAAGAAAAAATGTTTTATGAAATTATTTATGATATCACTCAAATATTTTTTTCCATAATCTAACAAATGTGTATACAAAATAAATTCAATGCATTTGGATATCATAAGACCTAATATGGCATCACAAGCCTTACCATAGGACTTACCGAGCACTGTGAGTTGAGCATCCCACACTTCTCGCAATGCATCAAACATCTCTTCATACTATTATTATAGTATTTAGTTTAATAAATTTCCCATTTGAAAAAAATCCTCACATGATGATGTAGTCACCCTTGATCCTATACTCAACCAACTACAGAACTAGGTTTCTTCCCACAGAGTGCACAACTAACAACGAACAATGTTAATAAAAATTTAACAACTTAAAGAATGCCAATATAAATTACATTCACATGGAAATGGAAACATGGACAACACCATTAAACCAAGGCTCAATATTATTTACTAACCAGATAGAAAATTTATTTCTCAAAATCTCATTACATTATCAACCAATCTAGAAAAAATTTCATTCAGGCTCAATTATTGGAGGTGTGCTCATTTTCCTTTAAAAACTGGCGTCCCTTCCTTTTCTCTATTTCTTTTGTAGACATCTCTCCCGAAATGAATTGTCTCTTTTCCAAACTAAAGAAAAGCCCCTCTCTCTTTTCCCTTTCTTTATTTTCTTCGTTTCTTGGCAACCAAACCATCTCTCCTTCCTCAATCGTTTCTTGTTTTTCTCCACCAAATGAGTTGGACGTCGGGTAGTTACAACAATCCAAATTCTCAATCATTTTCCAAATGTGCATTGGAAACTTAGACAGTTCTAATAGTTAATTTCCTCAACCGTTTCAAGTGAATTTTCTTCCATCACGCGGTTGAACCACCAATTGGCATGGAAATCTTGCAAGACATGTGGAGTCGTGATTTGCAACACTCTAATAAAAGTTCCACTTGCTTGGAGTTATAGTCTCCGTGTTGCAACAACGATGTTACAACATGCGAGTTTCAACACTAGTATTACAACATTGGTGCCATGAAAACATGTTATAACACTGGTTTTACAATACATGTTACAACAACGTGTTACAATACTGATGTTGCAACAATAGGAGTTGCAACAATTTTTTTCCCTACAATTTATAAACTTGAAATCAAAATGTTTTGCTCAAGACCAAAAATGCTTCTACATCACATGCATGATGCATTTTAATTTTCAAAATCACCTATATATCAATTCTTCCTTTAAAACCCCTCCTAAAAATCACAATGCTCTATATAATTTAGATATAGTTTACCTTTTACTTAAAAAATTAATTGAAAATAACCACATATTATTGAAGATAAAAGCCCTCAATTTTGAAGCTACATCCAACTGTAATTCAATGTATTTATATAGTGTGGAAATCATGGAACAAAGTTAACAAAAACCCAATAGCAATCCAATGTATTTATGTAGTGTGAAAATCATTGAACAAAGTTAAGAAATATTACTTCATAAATACATTAAATAAAGTTAAAAAATAGTATTATTCGTAATGAAGTTCAATTGAGGCCATAGATATAATGCATAAATAATCCAAGTTTTATTTTAAAATAAAAATATTATTAATGTAAGATTATTATTTTATTAATCCAAGTTATATTTTAAAATAAAAATATTATTAATGATATTTTAAAATAAAAATATTATTAATGTAAGATTATTATTTTATTCTAATTTTTTTTTAGTTTAGTTTACTTTAAAGGAATATATATTTTTTGGAATATTTGAATAGAGGGTGATTTAATTGTTAACCACATTAATTATTAGTAATTTGGAAGAGTATGATCGGATTTGAATCTATGATTTATGGTCTCTTTATTGACAATATGTTTTGGGTGGATGGTTCAATTGATTGAGTTAATCCTTAACACTAAAATGAATTTGAAAATAAAGTGTTGCACCTTCAAACACTTAAGTGAGAGTGAGATTATTAATACTTTACCAACTTCAATTATTCATAACGAACAAACATCTCACAAGTAAAAATTGAAATTGGGTAAAAATGATAACAACTTATACAACCTGAGTGGGTCTAATGGTTAAGAACGTGTGCTTCCTCTTAAGAGGTCACATGTTCAAATCGAGAAGAGAGGAAGGTATGTATACCTCCGTAAACTTTACCAGTCAAATTCCTAGATAAAAGGGTCTCATACACCAATTTAATGTTTGACTTTTAATGTAATGTATGTAGGTTAATATAGGAAATGAAAATCTTAAAGTACATGAAGTAATTCTAATTTTTTTTATAAAGTATATGAAATAGTTTACAAATCTAAAGCATATGAAATAGTTTTTAAAAAGTTAGTTAGAAAGACAACGGATCTTTTCATATTAATATAATAAACTTTATAAAAGCTTAAAGTATATGTAATAGTTAAAATGGATATACTGTCTTGGAATTTGAGTTTTGGCACACTAACCTTTTATTGCTTAATATGTGGAAACATTTGTGGAACCAAAAGACCAAATCAAAATGTTACTAGTTATAAAATTTTGTTGTCCCTCCCACCAAAATAAAAAGTTAAATGCTACTCCACGAAACATGTAGGAGGGGACTTCTTAGCATAGTGACATAAATAAAGTGGGCCGTCTTCACATGCACCCTCAAATAAATGGGTGTCACTATATAGGAATAGGAATAAGGAGTGGAAATATGATAAAAAAAAAATTATGAGGATTCCAATTATGACAATTTTTTTTTATAAGGAATAGGAATAAGGAGTGGAAATATGATAAAAAAAAAATTATGAGGATTCCAATTATGACAATTTTTTTTATAAGGATTCCAATTATGAAAATAAATGGGTGTCACTATATAGGAATAGGATTAAGGAGTGGAAATATGATAAAAAAAAAATTATGAGGATTCCAATTATGACAATTTTTTTTATAAGGATTCTAATTATGATAATTTTTGTTTGTGCAAGTGAAGGGATTTAACTACAATCCACATTATTACATTATTTTGTGGGGTCATTAAGGTATACTCCTTTTCAACACACTTTTTCCCTTGATGCAAAGCTCTTTTTCATAAAATTTGGAGAGATTTTTCAGGATCAAATTTAAAAAAAATTGTTGCAATAATTATGGGGTTTTTATAGTGGCTCTCTCATGTAGAGGTTCTCGATACATTATAAGTTTTTCATACAATTTGTATGGAGTATTTGAAAGGGTTTTCTAAATTAAATATAGATCATATTTTTAAATATAGATAATTAATAAATTCAATGAATTATCACCATTCTTATTCTTAAATATAGATAATTAATAAATTCAATGAATCATCATCATTCTTAAAAAACATTAGTTGGAGAATTTGGTTTTGATTCATGTATATGCAAATTAAAATATTAAATTTTAATATTAAAATATGTATTTCTTAACTACAATTTAATATATTTATTTTAGTTAAAATATTGAATTTGAATATTAAAATATGTATTGCTTAACCACAATTTAATATATTTATTTTAACAAGATAACATTGAAGTTCACTAAATAGGTTGTTTAGTATAAAATAATGATGTGATTTTTCAAGTCGATACCATATGTAACAACCCTCCTCGTTGCGACCACAACTCTGATAACAGGTGCAATTTTTTTTTGTTTTTAAAGTGTATGCACGCGCAAAAGTAACAGACACTCTAGACTCTACATCGCCACTCGACGTCCAACAAGACGCAACCCCAATGAATCATAAAAAGATAACAATGAAGCATGACAAGTAACTGTATGCATAACGACGATCACATGATGATAAGTAGAACTGACTACCCACCGTCCTACCCTACAAGGGTTAGGACCTCCAAGACACATAAGCAACGCTCACGCCCAGGTTCCCAACGCTTTTAACCATTTAAGGTCTCAGGGCTGGCGGCTATTCTGAGGAACATGAAGGTGTCTACCTCCCGCCCGACACCGCAGTCCAAGCTCACCCCAGGTTTACAACCCGACGCAATCGTTGAGTTAGACAAGGGACTACAATCTAACTTAGCCCTAAGGCCAATCCATCGCGCCACCGTAGATCATANAGATCCTGAGTGGACCTAATGGTTAAGAAACAACTTGAGTGGGTCTAATGGTATGTATACCTTCGTAGACTTTACTAGTCAAATCGTTGGGCGGTACTAGTTGTTGATTTTCCTAGTGAAAAAAATAGATAAAAAGAAAAAATTCCAACCTAATAAAAAGAAAAGAGTGACTTACTACATTAGTAGAAATCACCTTTAAATATAACTATTGATATATGGTCCAAGAATGTGAGATTTATTCAAAATTTATTTACAAATAATGACCACTCAAAAAGATTTTAAAGGACAAAATTTGTGTAAGGTGTTGTTTTTGGATAATTATTCAAAGATAATCTTTCTAATCAAAATTAAGTTTACTTCAAAGTTCAAGGTTCATAGTTTGAGTGGTTGGGTGGAGAGCGAGTGGTTGGGTGGAGAGTTGTTCTCCTCTCCACCTGGGTTCAATTCAATTCTCATAAGTGGCATGTTGGCTCAATGTGATAAGGTTAGAAGGATAGGCGCTCCCCTTCAGTGGGACCTCCTCATCATGGGTATGGGTGTGTCTCTGAACGCCTCGGTCCTTGCTAAGTCATAAGTTTCCTGCTAGGCGCTGGCTTGTGGGATGTTGACACTAGCCTAAAATTTATAGTGGTAGCCATCCAGATTTGAACCTGAGCCTCGCCCAAATAATCTTATCGATTTCCCTAAATCTAAAAAATAGAAAATTAATTCAAATGCATGACTTTACCATTATAAATATCAACACAATATCCATTCCAAACTATTAAGATGATACAAAAAGTAAAGTTATTATTTATTATTTATAATTTTTATTTGAAAAATAAAATTATATATATGAAAAATAAAAATTATTATTTATTATAAAATCACAAAAGTTAAAAAAGGTTAAAAAAAATTAGGGTGATATAACGTTCATCAATAAGTTGGTAGAAAAGGGATAAATTTAAATGTATTGGTCCATTATTTATAATTTTTATATAGAAAATAAAAATTATTATTTATAAAAGACAAGCACAAAAGCTACAACGATTAATGTGATTTAACGTTCAAAAAGTGGTTTGTATTTTAATATTGTAGAAGATTGTATTTGGGTTTTACCACTATAGCCTTAATTGCTTGATCAATGTTGCGATGAATGCTATGCTAATTTTTATAAGCTTAATTTTTATCACATTGCCTTTCCCTTTTTCTTAGTTGTTTTGAGTTCTCATCCCTAGGCTCCCCTACGCCATTTTACAGACACATTTTTTTCTTTATTTTATTTTAAAGGGGATGGGCTCCATCGCAGTACCAATAGATGGATTAATTCTTCATTCCGATGAAGGGATTGAGGCCTTCTATACCCATTTCCATTTTCTCATAGAGAGTAGATGTTGCTTATTACTTGAAGGGTGTTGATCTACCCAAAATAAAGGTGTCCATGATGCTTTTAGAGTTAGATGCTAATAAGATATTAGGTCCTTTTGTTTCAGTCCCAAAAGTGGTTCACCCTCTCTCCTTCAAAGATGTTGTGGTTAGGCATCCATAACCATTCTTAGTGGTAGGTGGCCTCTACATACAATATTCTCTAAATTTTCTAATGACTAAGTTCAACCCTTAATAGGTGGTCAATGTCAAAGAATTTTCTTTTAGCTTTCATTGTTGACTAAGCTCAACTTTTGGTGGTTAGTGTCCTAGAAGTTTATTTCAACTTTCATGGGTTGATTCATTGCGTTGACAATTTTGGATCTGTTGAAATATTGTAACTGCAAAGAGTATTCTATTTATTATTGATGTATTATTCATTAGATCAATCCCCTTTTGTGGATTGATCATGTCGAGTATTGTAAATGACCAAATCCCCTTTTGCGGATTGGTCAAACCCTAATTGTAATATGCTAAATGAGAAGTCGGCCCCCATAATATATTAAAGTGGTTATAACCATCCAGAAGGAGAAGTTGGCCCTGCCAGTGAAAAGACACCTCAGTTCAACACCTGCCAGATTGTATAAATAAGAGAGGCCAACGCCTCATTTGTTCACTCACTCACTTGTTCATCATAGTGCAAGTTTGGAGCTGTAGTTGGAGAAGAAGGAAGAGAGAGAGAGGCACATTCTTGGGAGAGGACTTTTTGTATTGTTGGTTTATTCTCTTGGCAT
>SNQJ01S0002346.1:38656-62346 GCA_010110895.2 Picea sitchensis | reverse complement strand
ATGGCCCATACTTGTAGCCAAGACTTGGAAGATCGCTTCAACACATTGCAATCTGGTCTCATTGAGACCCAACAAGAAGTGAAACAACTTAGTGCCAATGTTGTTGCCATCAATACAACCATGCAGTCCTCAATTTGGGAAATGAAATAAGACCTCACCACCCAGCTTGAATTAGTCTTTTCGACACTCTGCACCAAACTTCATATCCCTACAGATAACCCTTCCTCTTCCTCACCTCCACATACTAAAGCTGACCATTCCTATCATTCCCATACCTTGCAGAACCATCACTTTCAACGTGACCTACGCCTTCCACGAGTGGATGTGACCAGATTTGATGGCTCGAACCCCACTGGTTGGGTAACCCAAATGGAACATTACTTCTCTTTATACGACATTACAGATGACTTGACCAAACTCCAGTATGGTTTTCTCCATCTAGATCAAGAACGTTGGAAATGGTGGCAATGGAGAAAAACTTCTCGTCAAGGGTATATTTCTTGGACACACTTTGTGGCAGAGCTTTATGAATGCTTTGACACTGACACCAACCATTTGGGTCGTTTGACAAAGTTGAAACAATTAGGAACAGTGGAAGACTTTATAGCTGCCTTTGAGCACCTGGCCTTTAGAACAGAGTGCATGTCTGATGCCTTTTTTCGAGAGTGTTTTATCAGCGGCATCAAGGATGAAATTCGGGCCCATGCCCTCATGGCTCAGCCTGAGAATTGGGTTGAGGCTACCAAAAGAGCTAAAGAAGAAAAAAAAGTTGTATCTTCTCAAAACTGCAAGCCCTCCTTTATCCCTCGCCCTAAACCAGTAAATCCCACTACTCCCTTTGCTCCACTAAAGATCCAAAAATTGACTAGGGCTGAAATGGATGAATGCCAACTCAAAGGCCTTTGTTATAACTGTGATGACAAATATTTCCCAAGCCACAAGTGTAAAGAACAAAATCTTTTTATGGCCATCTTCGAGGAGATTTCGGAAGAAGATGAAGAAACTCCCTCTGTGTCTCAGTCACCTGAATCCACTGACATAACCCCTCCCTTAGACCCTCCCAAAGTAGAACCAGTCATTTCCCTCAATGCTCTCACTGGCTTCTCCGCTCCCCAAACCCTCAAGCTAATCGGTTACATCAAGCATCGGAAGGTCATCATTTTGGTTTATAGTAGCAACACCCATAATTTTATTCATCGCTGCATTGCCCAAGAAACTCATTGCTACATCCATGCCATCAATAATTTCCAAATCATGATTGCCAATGGTGTTTCCATGAAATCTGGAGAGCGTTGTGAAAATGTGTGTCTACAAATTGGTGACTACCACTTGAAATCCCATATTTTTGCTATCGACATGGGAGGTTGTGAAATTGTGTTGGGTGCAGACTGGCTAAGGACTTTGGGTCCCATTCTCATGGATTTTAAAGAGTTAACCATGCAATTTGACCAGGAGGGCCACCAATATAAGTTCCAAGGCATCACCATCAGTTCACCTGAGATCATTAGTTCCCATCACATGGAAAAGATGATCAAAAAAGGGTCATTCTGGTGTTATCGCCCAACTCCATGCCATACATGCAACATAGACACCCTCGATATCGCAAGACCTCCAAGCCATCCTATCTAAACATCAATTGGTCTTTTCCACTCCCCAAGACCTCCCTCCTTCCTGTGGTGTTCATGATCATTCCATTCCTCTTGTACCCAAAATCCTTCCTCCCAATATCCATCCGTATCGTCACCTCTTTTCCCAAAAAAATGAAATTGAGAAAATGGTCCAGGAACTCCTTAATGTAGGCGTTATTCACCCTAGTATAAGCCCCTACTTGTCTCATGTGGTCATGGTCCTGAAGAAAGAAGGTTGGAAAATGTGTCTTGACTTCCGTGCCCTCAACAAACTTACCATCAAAGACAAATTCCCCATTCCTATCATTGATGACCTCCTGGATGAATTGAGTGGCACCCTATTCTTCACTAAACTGGATCTCCGTTCGGGCTACCACAGATATGTATGAAAGGGGTAGACATTCCCAAGACTGCCTTTAGAAATCATGAGGGCCACTATGAGTTTTTGGTCATGCCCTTTGTCTTGTGTAATTCCCCCTCCACCTTCCAAAGCCTCATGAATCATGTCTTCCGTCCTTTTCTCCGCCATTTTGTCTTAGTTTTCTTTGATGATATCCTCATCTATAGAAAAACCTGGAGAGACCATCTTGTTCATGTGGATTGAGTTCTCCATCTACTCTCTCAGCACCAACTTTTCCTGAAACAGTCTAAATGTGCTTTTGGCGCCTCAGAAGTAGAATACTTAGGTCATCTGGTTGGCAAAGATGGCGTCAGGGTGGATCCTAAAAATATTGAAGCTATGCAAGACTGGCCTCACCCAAAGAATCTTAAGAGCTTCTGTGGATTTCTAGGCTTAATAGGGTATTATAAAAAGTTTGTTAAGAATTATAGGAAGAGTGTGACACCTCTCATTGCTATCCTCAAAAAGAACTCTTTCACTTGGAATCTAGTTGTTGCTCAAGCTTTTCAGACCTTGAAGATGGCCATGTGCACCACTCCCGTCCTCGCCCTTCCTGATTTCACAAAGAACTTTGTGCTAGAATGTGATGCCTCAGGGAAAGGAATTGGTGTTGTCCTTATGCAAGAGGGTCAACCTTTGGCCTTTACCAACAAGCAACTATCTGAAAGAAATATGGGAAAATCCATCTATGGAAAGGAAATGGTGTCTATTCTTCATGCTGTGGATCTGTGGCATCCTTATCTATTGGGGCAACATTTCCAAATTAAGACAGACCATCAAAGCCTCAAGTATTTTTTGGAACAACGCATTTCCTCCCTAGAACAACAAAAATGGGTGACTAACTCTTTGGATATGATTATGAGATCATTTATAAGAAAGGAAAATACAATGTGGTTGCGGATGCAATTTCCTGAAAATATGAAGACGAAGGTTCCCTTTTTTCTCTTTCATTCATTGTACCAGATTGGCTCCAATCCGTTCGCCAGGAATGGCCACAAGATCCCAAAATTTCGTAGTTGATCCACCAATTGCAGTCCAAGGCTCCATCTTCCCCATGGTACTCTTGGCTCCATGAGGAACTTCGATACAAAGGCCATTTTTATTTAAGTAAACAATCAAATATTAAATCCATAGTACTTTATGAGCTTCATGCTACACCCACAGTAGGGCACTCTGGGTTCACCAAAACCTATGACAGGGTCAAACGTTCCTTTTTTTGCGATGGTATGAAACATGACATTCATAATTTTGTAGCTGAATGTGATGTGTGTCAACACAACAAGGGAGAAACGGTCAAATCACCAGGCACACTACAACCGCTCCTGATTCCACCTCCTATTTGGAAGGATATCTCTATGGATTTTATTACCAGCTTACCCAAATTAGGAAATAAATCCATCATCATCGTGGTTGTTGATCGCCTTTCCAAGTATGCTCATGTATGTGCCCTTCAACACCCATTTATAGCATCCACGATGGCTCAAATATTCATGGATCGAGTCTTCAAGATTCATGGTATGCCGCACTCTATGTTTCTAATCGCGGCCCAACTTTCACAAGCAATTTTTGGCAATAACTGTTCAAGATACAAGGCATCGAATTGCATCTCGGCACAAATTATCATCCCTAGACTGATTTCCAAACGAAAGTTGTCAACAAGTGTTTGGAAACATATTTGAGGTGTTTTTCCTCGGAAAAGAAAAATCAGTGGGCTCAATGGTTACCCCTAGTTGAATGGTGGTACAACTTCATACCACACAACTACACGAATGACTCCTTTTCAAGCGGTATATGGATAGAATCCACCTTCAGTTTTCTCATACTTACCGAGTGCCTCGAAGGTCTAGGCAGTTGACCTAACACTTACAACTCGAGAGGCTATTCTCTGTACCCTCAAAGAGAATTTAGTCATGGCACAAAATCACATGAAGCAACAAGTAGATCAAGGTTGCTCTGAACACCAATTTGTAGAAGGGGATCAGGTGTTTCTTCGACTGCAACCTTACAAGAAAAATTCCCTCAAGGCCGAGCATTGTCAGAAGCTAGTGCCCAAATTTTATGGTCCTTATACCATACTCAAGTGTGTGGGACAAGTCGCATATTAGTTAGCTTTTCCCAACAATTCGAAGCTACATCCTATTTTTCATTTTTCATGCTTAAAGAAGGTGATTGGAGCTAAGTGCCAAATTCAAACCAACCTTCCAGAGTTAGCTGAAGAAGGATCCATTTGGCTACAACCAGAAGCCGTTTTGGACCAGTGTGAGTGTTGCCTACATCAGAGAACCATCAAGGAAGTGCTAGTACAGTGGAAAGATACAACTCCAACATACGCCACTTGGGAATCGGCTACCATTTTGCATCAATTTCCTCATCTCAAGCCTTGAGGACAAGGTTGTTTTTAAGGGGGTGGACATGTTAGGGTCCTAACCCGCATATAGGTAGAACAATATATTCGGATGTAATAAAGGTCAATATTAATAAGGCCTTTCAATAAAATAGAATAAGGCATTTGTAAGAAGACCTAATAGAAGCTTCCACTTATAGAAGGATCTTCCTCTAGATGCTTCTTTTTAGTCTAAATAGGAGTCGAGGGTATGAGAACCCTATCTTGGATATTATTGTAATAGAGCTCTGCTCCATTGGAGGTTTCCCCCTCGAAGAGGCCCGTGAACATTGATTTCAGATTCAAAGTGCTATTTATGTTGTTATTATTATATCATTTCAGTGTTATTGTGGTGAATGTTCTGGTTATATTGTTGTTATTCTGCCATTACTAGCATTTTATTTCAGTTCTGCATACATTTTATATCTGTTATATTACATTCAGCTTGGACCGAGCAAGGACAAACTTCAGAAAAAGGTACATCATGCTTTCTTCCTCTTTTTCCTTTGACTAGTTTAGCTACATTTAAAGGATTGTCAGTATTCAATGTTATCATTTTTTCTGTCTTGGTCATAGAGGTCTAGGATCCAAGAGGACATTCACATGTCTGCAGGGGAATTTTCCTACAACAGGTAGAAACTGTACTAGCTTTTAAAGGATGAGAGAGTGCACAAAATTGTGCATACTTGGTAAGTATATCAACAATCATCCTGATGGAACTCTTTCCTTTAGACTTCGGTAACCCTGGGAAGAAATCCATGGAAACCTCCTCCCAATGCTGACTTGGAATGGCTAATGGTTGTAAAATACTTGGGGTCTTAATTGTTTCCACCTTATTTTTTTGTCAAACCAAACATTCTGCCACAAACCTTTGAACATCAGTTTTAAGGCCATCCCAAAAACATTCCCTCTTGACCCTGTGATAGGTTTTCAAATATCCTGAGTTCCCTCCTACCAGAGAGGTGTGCAATTCAAAAAGTACATTTTGTTTGAGTTGGGAGTTATTAAATAAACATAAGCAATATTTGTACAATAGTGAATCATTTTCCATGTAAATGTATCGGATGCATTGGAATCCTACCACAACCTTTGAATGAGAGTCCACACTTCTTCGTCATTATTCCATTCATCCCTTACTTCTATTATCCAATTAGATTGGATGATAGAGATAGCATAGAGAAATGCCTCAACATATTCATCCTTTTTTGAGAGTGCATATGCGACAAAATTTTTCTTCCCTTTTTTGTAGATGATTTCAAAGTCATAACCCAACATCTTGGTCAACCATTTTTTTTTTCTCTTCTAAATATAGTCTTTGATCCAAGAAGTATTTAAGATTTTCATGATTTGTTTTGACCTTGAAGTGCCTACCTATTAGGTAAGGGCACCATTGCTTCAATGCATTTAATATTTCCATCATTTCCTTCTCATAAATGGGTTCGTGTAAGTCCTTTCCCTTGAGTGGTTGACTTTAAAAAGAAAGGGGCCTTCCTTCTTGCATTAGAACAACACCAATGCCATTTCCCGAGGCATCACATTCCACAATAAAGGTTTTTGTGAAGTATGGTGTGGTCAAGACAAGATATTTTCACATTGCCTCTTTAAGTTGTTCAAAACCTTGAGTTGCCTCTAGAGTCCATGAAAATGCATCCTTCTTAGTTAATGCAGTTAAAGATGTTGTTATTCTTCCATAGTTCTGAACAAACTTGCGGTAGTAACCTGTCAAACCCAAAAATCCTCTAAGACTCTTCAATGTTTTGGGAATCAAACAGTCCGCCATGGATTTAATATCGTTAGGGTCTACCTTTACACCTTCATGAGATACAATATGACCCAAATATTCTACCTCCTTCACCCCAAAGAAACATTTGGATGCTTTAGAATATAGTTGTTGCTCCTTTAGTAGATTTAGCACCCTGTAAACATGTCAAGCATGATCTTCCCAATCCTTTTTATAGATTAGTATATCATCAAAAAATACTAACACAAAGTTTTGAAGGAAGGTATTGAAAATAAAATTCATCAACCCCTGGAATGTGGAAGGTGCATTCGTAAGGCCAAAAGGCATGACCAAAAATTCATAATGGCCTTCATGAGTTCTAAATATTGTTTTTGGGATATCTTCTTCCTTCAGTCTAATCTAATGATACCCTGAACGAAGATCCAAATTTTTGAAGTAGATTTCTCTGTGTAGTTCATATAACAATTCATCAATGACGGGAATGAGTAACTTATCTTTATTTGTGATCTTATTGAGCTCTCTATAATCTAGAAACATACGCTATGATCCCTCTTTCTCTAGTACCATTACCACCAGTGCCGAGTAAGAACTTTGGCTAGGTATAATAATTCCATCCTCTAACATTTCTTCAACCATACACTCAATGTTATTTTTATGGGCATGAGGGTATCTGTAAGGCCTGATGTTAGGAGGAACACTCCCAGGAATTAAGTGAATAACATGATCATGATCACGATTGGGTGGAAGACCTCTGTGAATATCTTCAAATACTTTGGAATGCTTATCAATGATCTCTTGGATATCTAGAGGAAAAGATGGCTTAGATGTTTGAACATTTAGTGAGAATAGTTGTACAATTACACATGATTCCCTTTTTTCAATAATTTTTTCATGCCATTAGAGATTACCGCCTTACTTGGTTTCCTTGTGATACCCCTTAAATCAAATTCCTTTCCTTCGAATGAAAATTTCTTGAAAATTAAAAGCCATTGTTCCCAATGATTGTAACCATTGGACCCCTAGTACGAAATCAACACCACCCATGGGTATAGAAATAATTGGACTATTCATTACATATTCCCTCATAGTAAGATTGATCTTATGGATTTTTCTTGAGCAATTGATACTTCCTCCATTTTCAATCATTACTTGAAACTCTGGCGTTGGATATATAAAGCATTTGAGAGCTTTGGATAATTTATAGTGAATGAAAATATGAGTACTAACAAAATCAATTAACATTATTACCATTTTATTTTTGATATATCCTTCGATATTGAGGGTTTGAGGAGTGCTAATTCTAGCCAATGCATGGCATGATATGGTGGGAGTAATCTCTTTAGAAGAAATATCTTCTACATCTTCATCTTGAGATGGTTCGTGTTCTTGTTCTTGTTCTTCTTCCTCTTCACAATCTATGTAGAATAATTTTTTCTCACCACACTTATGTACCTTACTATACTTGATGTCACAATTAAAGAATAAACCTTTTTATTTTTGTTGGATAAGCATTTTTGGGATACAGGTTGGATGAAAAACCTAAGTATAAAGAAAGAGTGTAGAAGGAAGAAAGTGTGCAGGAGGAAGACAACACACATACATAAGATTAAAGCAAGAGAGCGAGATAATAAAGCACGAAAGAAGGATGACAACACAACATTCCAGAAATAGAAGAACAAAAAAAAAGAAACATGAAGAGATAAAAGTAGAAGAAAGCCATCGAAAAATCAGTTAACTGAGTTGGCCATGCATTGTAATGGGATATTTTTGGGATAAATAGACTAGGGTTTTAAGCCCTAGATTTTGGGGTATAAATATGTAATGGGTTGGGAGATAAGGGAGAGAATGAAATATTATGTGTGAGTCATGAATGTAATAGTTAGTTGGTAAGATGAAAGAAGAATAAAGAGAGAATTTAGAGATGATATTGTGTCTTGTGGTATCTACTTGTCTATGTGTGCTTATGAATTATGTTGTTATTCTTCGTAGACTAGACTTAGTTTATTAATTAATTATGGCGTAATATTCATGACTTTGACGATGAATAATCTCTGTAATAATCTAGAATATGTTAAGCAGAGGAATCTGGATCATAGAAAGTAATACCAACTAGATTTGAATCGCCCACATAAATATAACAAGGAAGAATGAATTAATCATCTGTCTCCCTTCCGCTTACCACTGCAGAAGCCTAGTTTTTGCAGTCCTAATAGGTACCTCGGGTGAGACTTCATCTGTGCAAGTAGGTGATGTTGAAAGGGATGGTGTCTGGTGGGTTTTTTGGTCATAGGTAAACCAAACCTTGGGTCTTTCAACCCATGCACATAACAATAAATCCAACAAATGTTTTTGTTTCCAGGACCGAGAAATTGCGATTAAGGGAATGTTTTGGAGGTTGACTAAGAATGATATCACATAATGGTTAAAACTAAAAGAACAAGAATTTGCACCAAAAGAGAACAGGAACCCTTAGATGAGTGAAAAGAAATGGATGCAAATGTATGTGTTCACAAATCTGCATGAAATTTTCTTTGGAGAATTTCCAAAAATCCTGTCCGGGTGGCTAGAAAGGTTAGAAGAAAAAATGGGAAGGTTAAATGTTGTAGCGTCGAGGATTTGGACTCCTGAATTGGTATGAATGTTGAACTCGGTAAGTAACCTAAATACTCGAGCAATTTATTTTTGGTTGGATAGTGTATTAGGGGGATATGTTACAGAATTTTATGTAGATTGCATTCAATCATACAATGTTGCATAAAGAGAGTTTTTCAAAGGTTCGCATGGGAGGCACTTGAAATAGTTAAATACGTGGATAAAAATGTTGTTATGTGAAAAAAATGTGTTGATAATGAAGTCTAATGGATAAAATTCCTTTGCGCATATAGGGGGGTCCAGAGGATGATAGGAGGATCATCTGAGGGAATGGAGGGATCAATGAAAAAGGAAGGAAGAGATTGAGGATGCAAGAAAGTAGTACACTAGAGGAAGAGTATGGTTTTGGAGAGTTTTGTAGAGGAAGGAGGTACAAGAGGCAAAATATTGGGGCTGGGAGAGAAGAGCCACACAATGATCTAGAGAAGATAGAACCTTATGCACTAGTATGAATCGTGGATATACGATATGTATGAGGAGGAGAAGAGGAGGTTCAGTCCAGTCCAGTAATAGAAGAGATGGTAAGTTCTACTCAAACAAGATATTGTGTTGAATCCATAACCCCATGTGCATCACCACAATCAGAGATAACATTTGAAAACTTGTTCAATGACATCGTAGTTAGTCAAGGAGGACAAAATAGTAGCAGTCATAATAATTGGAGTAGTGTGCAGAGTCAAAATCAGAATCAGAGTCCACCAACATCACCAAGAGGAGGGACTACAAAAACCAACATGGAGGGAGTAGATAATACTCTTAGACTTCTTGAATTCAAGGGAGTGGGGTCAGAGGATCCATAACAACACTTGTTTGTATATGAAATAATTTGGGCCACTAAGAACATACAAGATGAGGCTGCCAAGATTGCACAGTTAGTGACAACATTTAGAGGTCATGTGCTAGTATGGTATATGAAGTTATAGAGTATTACACCCATAGGATAAGCTAGGAATTTGGCAGAGATAAAGAAAGCGCTACTAAAGGAGTTAAAAAATACAAAGTTAGAGTTGCAATACATCAACGAACTAAAAGAGATCAAACATGTACAAATAGAGTCAGTATGGGATTTCGATCAGTGATTTAAGGATGTGATGGGGAGGTTGACTTTCCAAATTCCAAATCAACAACATCAAGAGTGGTTTATTGCAGGACTTCTACCACACATTTGTAGGCCCCTAATTCAACAGAAGGTTACGTCACAACCAGAGGCTTTGGAAATTGCAATGAAACTAGAGGCATTTTCGACAGGAGAAACTGGAGGAATGGAACAAGTTATAACACAGTTGGCTGCATTGATAATTTAGCTGGATGAGCTTATCAAAGAAAGGGAGAAACGAGAAAAAGTTTGGTATACCAAGTGTAGGACGAAGGGCCATAACAAGGATGAATGCCCAACATTCCCACAACATTTGGAATCTATAGCACCGAATCCACTACCAGGGGGGGATATTGTGTGATATGTAATAAATGGGGCCATCACCCCACTGAGTTTCCATTACTACAAAAGTATCAGAGTACACCAAATAACTTATTTTTCAATTTTTTCAAGTCGTTAGGGCATGAAGAGAAGGATTGTCGTGAGTTCGACCTACTAAGGGAGTGCACATTAGATATGTACAAGATCCAAGAAGAGAATTTCGTCACAGAGGGGGTGGTGCACAATATAACAGTCAGAGAGGTTTCAATTAGGGGAACAGAGGAAACTTTGGTAGAAGCTGAGGAAGAGGGACTTTTGGTAGAGGATGATGAGGATCGATTATCTTTTATAACTGTAATCAACCTGGACACTTGGCCCGCAATTGCCAGAATCTATGTACAACATGCACATAATGTAGAGAATTGGATCACTCAACAGAAGACTGTACACAACTAGTTTCGAAGTGGAAGGATAGAGGAAACCCAAACCTGAATCTGAATTAGAATGTGTAGATGATATATGTCGAAAGACATAATGAAGGACCAATAGTAGCAATTGTTATGCATAGAGGAGCTAGAACATGGATTGATATGACGAATCAAGGAAAGCAACCCAAGTAGTGGGTAAGGAAGTTAGTAAGGCCTATACCACCATTCGATCCACAAATAGGAGAAAGAGACATATCATATATCTAGAAAATAAATACTTGGACAACATGGGGGAACACCAAAATCATCACTGCCTCGGATAGAATATCAAGTTGTGATAGAGAATAAAATGGCGCAGGTAAGTACACTAAAAAATTCTTAAGGAGTTGTGTAGAAATAATGAAAGATATAACTGTGCTAAGTACATTATATGACATGATTGATCACTAAACAAAAGGAAGAGAAACCCATGTCACACAAAGAATGGTAAACAAGGTACTGCGTAGGAAGAGAACCAACGGAGAATTCAGGTTCAATGCGCAGATTGGTGAGTATGATGTGACAATATTATCTTGGACTTAGGGTATGATGTGAATGTGCTACCTAAGAATACATGGGAGATTATGGGCTAACCCAAGATAGTATGGTATCTTGTTCAATTAAGGCTCTCGAATCAGCATAATATAGTCACGATTGGGTGACTTACAAGAGTACCTATGAACATATATGGGGTGCACAACATGGAAAACTTTGAAGCTATTGGGATCGTAGATGACAATCAACCATATTCATCACTGATGGGACTGGAATTGGATTTTGATAACCAAGCCATCATTAACTTGAAAAGGAGGGAGATGATATTTAAGGTTGGGGATCTGAAAGTTACCACACCTTCGGACCCATCAGAAGGAATGTGATACACAGAGCCAACAAGAGGGAATGAAATTGAAAAATTATACAATTTGACTATGTGTATGGAGGATTATGTTGGCCCAACAATGGATAGTGCATTGAGCTGGAGAAGCATCAGTTCATGTGCATCAAATTCAAAATTCAGTTTAGAGAATTGGCAGGAGAGGATGCATGAAGTTGTCAACTAGATGATATGAACGTATAAACCAATCCTTGCGTTGGATTGGAACATAGCTATGTGACCCACCTAGTTATGATGGACTTTAGCATGTTTATAAAATCATTTGAGTTATGGGTACCTGAAAAGCAGAGACTGTTGGCACTTGATATCGTCTTAAAGGTGAATCCAGCTAGATGGTGGGATGCACATAGAGAGGGAATGAAATACTGGTCACAGTGTAGTAGACTAATGCAGATACGCTTTGGCCCCGAGGAATAAGAAATTGCATAGAAATACATAGGAACGAGTGACCTGACGATTCGTGTGGAAAGATGTATGGCTTTATGGTAGTTAGTGTCAGAAATAAAGTGGATGCACATATTCATACACACGTTGGATACAATCCTGAATAATTGGTATTTAGAATTGGATATGTGCAGGGAGACAACAAGATGGGACGAATTGGTTCGGAGATTCGAAATCATGTTCACATTTTAACATGAATCTCCATCTATATATGCAACACTACAGGAAATTCGAACAAATATATTCTCAAAGGTAGAGATGATGGAAGTAGTGCCCATATGCAGTGCACATAAAGCCAAGATGACTATCCATAAGCTATTGGAATGCTATAACGTAACGAAGGAAGAATATGAGGAAGAGGATCTTCGGAATGTACAAATACCTTAGATAGAAGGAGCACGAGTAGTCAAAGGGATATAGCTTGCATCCGCCACATACACACAACCTATAAAGAAGAAGAAGGTCAACATTGAGACAAAGAAGAATCCTAAGTTTGCATAGATAGGAGATTATTGGAACGATGAGACAGTTGAGAAGGTTGCAAACTTATTGCGGGAATATCAAGATCTATTCCCAACAACATTTTCAGATATGAAGGGGATAGTAGGAGACTTAGGTGAGATGAAGATCCCACTGAAACCTAGAGCTAAGCCAATAAGATAGAGACCTTACATGTTAAACCCGAGGTACAAGGAGAAGGTCAAGGATGAAATAGACATGATGTTAGACACATGAATCATTGAACCAATAGAAGAATCTGAGTGGATTATCCCAATGGTGGTGTAGGAAAAGAAGGCAAGAGGAATTAGGATCTGCGTGGATCTAAGGAAATTGAATGATGCATGCTTACATGATCCATTCCCAACACCATTCAAAGATGAAGTACTAGAAAATGTAGGAGGTTAAGAAACTTATTCTTTTACAGATGGATTCTCTAGGTACCATCAAATAAGAATCGTATAGGAGGATAGACACAAAACCACTTTTGTAACGGAGTGGGGTAGTTATTAGTATACGGTTATGCCATTTGGATTGAAGAATTACCCTACAGTGTTTTCTAGAGTAGTAGTCGTAACATTTAAGGAGTTCATCCACAAATTCCTGGAGGTTTACTTGGATGATTGGATGATGTTCATTTCACTGTAGGATCATATAGAAGTTCTTTGACTCATGTTATATCAATGCAGACAATGCCATATTTCACTAAACTTAAAGAAGTGTGTCTTTTGCACGTCGTTTGGAATTCTACTAGGACACGTAGTATGGAAACAAAGACTATTGGTTGATCCAGCCAAGATTGTAGTAATTTTGGAGTTGCAACCTTCGACATCAGTCATACAGGTGAGGGAAACGTTGGTTCATACATGTTATTACAGGAAAATTATCAAAGGATATAAGCAGATTACAACACCCATGGAAAAGTTACTAAAGAAGGAATACAAGTTTTAATGGAATGAGGAATGATATAAGGACTTCCATGTACATATAGATGAATCATCCATAGCATTGGGCGTAGTGCTGTCACAACTAGGAGAAGGGGACATCGATCATCCAATCATGTTTGCGAGTAATAATCTCTCTATATTCGAAACAAATTATACCACTACATAAAGGGAAGGATTGGAAATGGTGTATGTGCTACAAAAGTTCAGGAACTATTTACTGGGGTCCCACTGCAAGATCTATGCTGACCATTCTGCATTAAATTAATTAGTCAACAAGCCCATCTTAGGAGGAATAATATCCAGATGGATGTTACCGATTGTATTACAAAAACTATTGCACAGTTTCTATTCGTGAATGTATTCACGAGGTTTGGATTTCCACGCATATTACTTAGTGATCAAGGTACACACTTTCTGAACAAAACAATTGCAACATTGACTGAGGAGTTTAAAATTCATCATCAAAAGAGTACACCATATCACCCATAGGTCAATGGAATTGTGGAAGCTTTTAATAATATCTTGGAGAATAATTTGACAAAGATATGCAGTGTAGGGAGAGATGATTGGGACTTATAAATCCCTGCAATATTATGGGCTTACAAAACTAGAAGTAAGAAGCTGACATGACATACACCTTTCTAGTTTGTCTATTGACATGAAGCAATGATGTCAATGGAGTTCATTCTACCTAGCCTACGCATTGCAACAATCACTGAGCTCTCAGATACTGGCATGATAGAGGAGAGGTTGGCACCGTTAGTACAACTTGAGAAGGACCGGTTTATTGCAGGATTCCATCAGCAAGTTCATAAATCCAAAKAGAGGGCCTATCATGATGGACACATTAAACCAAAAAAATTTCAAGTCGGTGATTTGGTACTACTCCATGAAAACAAGTATATGTAGCATCYAGGGAAGTTTCACATGCATTGGTTAGGACCCTACATGATCCACCAAATAACCGAGATGGGTGTTGCATGGTTTGAAACCTTGGATGGAAAAATCCTATAAGGAATGGTGAATGGGATTCAGATGAAACTCTATCGAGACGATCGACATTCTATGCAGTTATTTGGGCTCTGCCAGAACCATTGTATTATAGTAACTGTATGAAAAAAAAAATCCAACCAGTTGCCGGTTGACAATAGAAGATGTGAATTTAATAATCACTGACAGGGAGGATGATTGGAAGAGTCCAGCAGACAATCCATGGCCATCAGAAGAGGATGAAGACCAATAAAAAAGTGAGAAATAACGGGATCAGACGAATGGCATAGGAAATATTCCTGGCCAATCTACAGTCCTTGGCGTAGGAATCAAAAGAAAGGATAAGGGGCCAGAACATACAGGAGGGGCATGGAAGAAAGCTAAGGCACCGAGGCATAACTCATTTTTTATGTTAACCAATGATGATATGGATAGGATTGGTTACCAGATAAGATATTCCACAAAGTAACTTTGGGAGGAAGTAGTAAAGAAGCACGAGGACCAGCAGAAGAAGGTGCAAGATCAGTTGGGAATACTTCAACAACTCCTAGAAACAACATGTGTCATGAAAGAACAAATATCAGGGGAAGGACCATCCACAAGACAAAGGAAAGAAGAGGACAATGCACAATCTTCCCTAACACATCTAACAAGGGATCAAAGAACCATATAGATTGAGGTAGATGCGCTAGAGTTTCCAGTGGGAGAATTACAGGAGAAGATAAAGGCATTGAGATAGCTTAATATATTCATATCAAAATTCCCATACAAATATTACAAGAATTTCAAGCAGAATTGGTGAAAGAAATCAAGAATAGAGGAAATGCAGTAAATCGATATTGGGAAAGACTAAACGATGAAAGATCCCAAGTGCAATCACAATATGATTTGGAAATTCAACAAAAGATGGATATTGAAGGCTGAATAGAGGAAATTATGAAGAATAAATAGGGGGATGAGGAACGGGCCACGAAAGAACTACAGGAGAAGGACGAAGTTGGAGCCATGGTGTATCAGACCCAAGCAGTTGTCCACAAATTATACAAGGAAGTGCCAGAAGTTCCTCTAGTGCTAGAGGCCACTATGGAGGAACAATTTTCAAAGTTTGGCACACTCATGAAGGGCTTCAGGGAGCATATCCAGGATTTACATTTGAGGAGCATACTCGGAATGCCACCAGAGGTGCGTGAAGGTAGGGTAAGGAAGAAAACAACAATAGTTTCCAAGATCAATAAAGTCAAATATGAATGCATGAAACTTTGCGAGAAAAGTGAAAAAGTGTGGGAAGAGCTCACGGGAGACCCATAAATGAAGGCCATATAGGCCGAGATGAGAGAAGAACAAGAATTGGTGCACAAGGTAGCARAAAATGAAACTACACTACAACCAGTAGAGCATATGGAAGGCATTTTGGCTCAACGATAGGCATGTGTAGAAGTGGAGAAACTGAGGGACGAACAAAATATCCTTCAACAGAGACTAGGACCAAGGTAGGAAGAAGAAATAAGGATCATTGGATAATTGGCCACTGTAGAAGATAAGGTCAAACAAGCCGTGACGAAAGTAAAGAAAAAACTCACAAACTTGACCCCCACGGGCCTTAGAGGAGATATCAACAACAAAGGCTACAATTGTCAATGAGTTAGAGGTTGCTAAATCTATCTCTCAACCCTTCATTTAATCATGGAAGAACATGCAACAGGCCTGAGTGTCTCGGGACGAGCCACATGTGAGTGTTGGGGGCCTATTGGACAAGTAGTTTTTGGATATAGGTTGGGTGAAAAAACTAAGTATAAAGAAAGTGCACAGAAGGAAGAAAGTGCGCAAGAGGAAGACAATGCACATACAGAGGAATAAAGTAAGAGAGAGAGAGAATAAAGCATGAAATAAGGATGACAACACAACATTCCATAAATAGAAGCATAGCAGAAAAGAAGCATGAAGAGCTAAAATAAGAAGAAAGCAGTCGAACAGTTAGTTAACTAAGTTGGCTATGCATTGTAATGGACTATTTTTGGGATAAATAGACTAAGGTTTTAAGCCCTATATTTTGGGGTATAAATATGTAACGGGTTGGGAGATAAGGGAGAGACTGAAATATTATGAATGAGTCATGAATGTAATAGTTAGTTGGTAAGACGAAGATGAATAAAGATAGATTTTATAAATGATATTGTGTCTTGTGGTATCTACTTGTCTATGTGTGCTTATAAATGATGTTGTTATGCTTCGTAGACTAGATTTAGTTTATGGATTAATTATGACGTAATATTCATGACTGTGACTGTGAAGACTCTTTGTAATAGTCAAGAATATGTTAAGTAGAGGAATCTGAATAATAGAAAGTAATACTAACTAGAGTTGAATCACCTTCATAAATATAACAAGGAAGAATGAATCAGTTGTTTGTCTCCCTTTCCCTTACCACTATAGAATCCTGGTTCTTGCAGTCCCAATAGATACCTCAGGTGAGACTTCATCTATGCAAGTAGGTGATCCCAAAAGGGCCAGTGTTTGGTGGGCTTATTGGTAATAGGTAAACCGAACCTTGGGTCTTACAACCCATGTGCAGAAAAATAAAGCCAACACTTTTCTTTCCTCCAATTGTTGAGGTGTCAACCTTTTAGGTTGAGGTGGTTTAGAATAAGGAACATTATTCTCTCGATAGATGTTAGGGGTGGTCCTTCTAGTATCCATAGCCATATTTTTACTTTCAACATTTATGGCCACCCTGAATGCATTCTCCAATGATTTGGGTTCCTAAAGGAGAACCTCATGTTGAATTTTATCCTTTAAAGTTACTATGAAGACATCAATTAGGTGCTCATATAGAATATTCATTACCTTTATATTCAATCTTTGTAAGTTCTCAATATGCTTCGCAACTAAACCCTTTTTCTTGAGATTTATAAATTGGATGAAGAAGGTACTGCTCATTGTATCCTCATAGTGTGCTATCATTTATTTCGTGAGAAGTTTCCAAGTTTCCAAGTGATTTGTGAGAACAAATCCATCGATACCACACAAGATGATTAGGTTCTAAATATAAGGATGCAATTCATACCTTTTTTGTGCGTGGAACATCATGTAGATAAAAGAATTTCTCCATCTGGAGTATCCACGTGATTGGATCCTTGCCATCAAAATTCCTCATATCGATCTTAGGAAAGTGGTTGGTCTTCAACCCAAATCTAGAGTTTCTCCAATATTGATTCATCTTCTGTGTTTCCTCATCATGAATTTCATGGGATACATTGTCACTTTTAGGTGGCCTCTCTATTAGCAACATTTTCAACCCTTCCATGATCTCCCCTTTTAAGCCATCCATCTTAGTATCAATCATCGCTTCCAACTTAGCTTAAGTTGAACCCATCATCCTTTGTAGTTCATCTTTTATTGTTGCCTTCTTTTGTAAATCATCTATGTCCTTGCACATTTCTTCATCTTCATTAAGAGTCCAAGTAGGATTTTCTGAGGGCTTATTTGGTGTAGAAGTTCCCTTTTTTGGTGGCATGTTGACCAAGCATCACTGCAAGATAGAAATTCCTAATTGGCTTAGGAAGAGGTCCTCACAAACAAGGGAGTGTCAAGTGATATAGATCTCTCATATACATGCAGGACCTAATATATCATGGAAATAACTAAGGAGGATTGACCATGCCCTTATCCATATTATCTGACTACCCAGTTAATAGAAAGTGATCTCCCCAAGTGTTGTTCTCGGTGTACTATAGAAACAAGACATCCAAATGGTTTAATCGGTTGGTCTTAGGATTCTAGGAGGTCTCCTGATATACACCAGATATGTGGGAGCTAAAATCTATATTAGTGTTGTCTAATGTGAAACCGTTCAAAAGGTTCCTTCTAATATACTCTAGGTTGGTGGAAGAACCACACTATTCCCGGGTTGTAGCGCTAAAAAGTAATGACAACTCCTATGTTTAGAGACACTGGAACATGTCTGTACCTAAAAATCCCTAAGATTCTCCCAAATTTATGTGATACTAATTTTATCCCACTTTATTCCACTTTTTTAATAACCCCAATTGGATCTTCTGGTCATAAGATATGCAAATTTCCCCCCAAAAAAACACATTTTTTAAACCCTAATTTGGAGACTGTTTTGCTAGCCAACCTTTCTTCTATTGTAGCTCTGAAATTTTGGCCCTTATGAGTCTAAAATTTCTTCATGAGGTATATTTATGTTTCTTATTTCCAACCCCATAGGTTATACCAAGATTGGATTCTCCAAGAAAAATTTATGATAACTTTCCCAAGATGTGTTGATTTTTTCCCTTTCAGGAGAGCGAACTTGTATGGTTTGCCGCGTGTCACTTTCTTCACTTCAGAAATTGAAATTTTCACCAGTAAAAATTAATTCTGTAACCTAACCAATGGAACATGTCTCACTCAATTTTCAAGTCTTTAGCTTTAGATATAAGTGTTTTCCCAAGAAAACATGTTTTAGACTAAAATATGGACCAACCAAAAACCCTAATTTCCTCAAAGAATACCTTTCATATTATAGTGAATCAAGGGATTCAACTTTTACACAAGATACGTCATTATTATTCCTTCTTATTTTAAAATTTTTAGAACCTGAAACCAAGCCGAAAACAATTGGGAGGCAAAATTCCAAGAATACTTGTTTCCGACTAGTTTTAGGACTAGTCAAAAACCATAACTTGAACATAATGTATCTCCAAAAATGTAACAAAAAAAGATCTCAAATTTGGACCCAAGTTAGCTATATATCTCTCCTCTACACCATATAAATTCCATATCCTGAAACCTTCCAGAAAAAAAATTGTAGTGAAAAATCCAAGAAAACGTGTTTTGAAGAAGCCAATCCCGAGGATTGTCTAGCTTTGATACCAAATGTTAGGAACTAAATATCAAAATAGCATAAAAAACTCAGAATAAGTACTACATGCATTGAAAAAGAGATAAATTGATATAATAAGCATCTTCTAGGGGGGAACCTCCTTATACATCACATTAATTCGCAAATACAAGATGATTCCAAATGAAAAGGTTTCCTTAGTATATATAGGCGACTAGGAGGTACAATTACAACTAATGGACCCAAGCCAACATAAATAAAATAACAATACTAATGTAATATGCCCCAATTAAGGGGTATTGTGCCATGATTTAGGGCTTAACAACATTTGTGATACATGAGGCATCCAAAAACACTCCATATGGTTGGAAGAATAACCAACCCGGGGAGATTATACTCAACAATGAGAAAAAGTCTCCTAAATCCATACTAAACCAAAACTATTGAGACATTGACTCAAATATTGTGCTTTGTTCAAGGGTGACACGGGTGTTTCCAATAAAATAGATAGATCCCCCCCCCCCCACTTTCTTTTTATTTCTTTTTATTTCTTTTTGTCTTTTTCATATTATTAAAGCCCGAAAAGGAATAAAAGAGTGTTATAGTATAGTGGAGGAAATGTGTGTCGCGGGAAAGAAAACTAGTTCCAAATTGCAAGGAACATACCTATGCTCAATGCAAGGAAGAATCTGCAAGATAAGGACACTCAGGGGAATTTCTCTTCGAGGGATAAAGGTGTCGAGTCACAAAGGCATGAATTACAATGATAGCAACTGGTAGGAATACATAAGAAAATGGTTCAATGATGTAAAGTTGAATATGACATTAGGCCTAGAAGCACAAGCATTTAATATTCAATGAAGTTATAACTCAACAAAATTTTGGAAGCCTCGATGGTGAATTAGATAGAAGGAGATTGAGAGGAAGTCATGAGGCTTCAACATAAAGACATGGCGAGACTACAGAGGGCTTCTGAGCCTACTGAAACAACTGCAACATGGGTATCAAAACTGCCAGTGAGGTACTATCTAGGACACCCATGGAGAGGTAATATCTACCATATCTAAGTGACACATTTAAGCAACTGGAAGGTATAATGTCATAAATGAATGGAGTGGACCCTATGGTAGATATATGAGCGATATAGGTAAATGCATTGTGGAGAAAGAATGGAACCTACCCTATATGCCAGTAAGGAACACAATACATTTTGAAGAATCCAAAAAGGTGTTGACATGCATAGTAACATACGTTAGAGGGAGTCCCGTAGGCAAAGGCCAAAAAAATACTGAGAAGAATATATGAGGCTTCAACGCAAATTCATGGTAGGAATAAACATGACTCCCGAGCCTAATAGAAAACTTGCAGCATGGGTGCCATAATAAATAGAAGTTCTAAACTAGGACGCCCATGGAAGGTAGGCGCTACCACATGGATTATGACACTTCTAAACAACAAAGAAGGTTCCACATCGCAACTCAGTGGGGTCGATCCTAAGGAAAAATGAAACAGGAAACAAATAACACAAAAATGCATGGAGGGGAAAATCTAACCTATATGCCAGTTTCAAGATCATTACCTATTAGAACAGATTGACATAGAATGAAAATGTACCAAAGAAAATATATCCAAAGTCCTATATATAAGACTAAAAACACTTACCCATAAGTTAATAATTGCAGTATAGAAACCTCTTATAGAAACAAGTATTATGGAATACGAAACTTGAAAAAAAGAAACCCTAAAATTACAATATGTACAAAGGACCACACAACCTTGCAAATTATGCACAATAGTTTTCCAGGTAGAGCCCATTGCTAGGCTCATGCCAAGGGTTTCTTTGGTAACCAACTTGTAAAATTTTTAGTTCAAGAGGAGGTTGAAGATCCATAGTTTCAAGGATGGCCTCATCTGAAGAAAACTCAAAATCCATGAAACATGGGCTCGATGACTCACAAATACCAGGGCTCGAGGTCTTACAAAAAACAAGATCATAATCAAGAGGAAAGGCCAGATTACTCAGGCCAAGAGGAGAAAGAAAAGTCTTACATTCTCCCATTGGATACAACACCTGATCAATTATCGAGACCTTATCTCGAGAAGGAAAGCATAACTGTAAAGATTCCATCTCAGGAGCAATTGAACACCGAGTATAAGATTCCACATAATTCACCCATGGAGGGGAAGAGTCTACTCGAACACTAAGAACACACAAAGGAGAAAACTGAGTTGAAATAGAACTAGGATGGTGATTATCATATGAAAGCTGATCAATAGTGACAATGCTTCCATTGTAAGGGAAATGCATCACACGAAAGATCGTAGACATCACAACCTTTATAGAATAAATATAATCACGCCAAAGAATCATATTGAATTCTAAAGGGCTTAACACCACTAGAAGATCGATAAGGATGGTCTTCCCACATAACATGATAGGAAACCAAGGAAGAACCACCAGACATTCTCTAGGTCTTCTATCGAAATCCAACAACTCATTGGTAGCTGACACAATCTTGGGAGAACCCAAATATTTCCAAGCCGAGGAGGATAAAATACTTGCAAAGGATCCTTCATCTACAACACATCGACAAATGCCTTTCAACATAGATTCAACCAGAACCATTATCTGGAAAGGTGTAGAAGAAGGAAGGATAGACTCTACAAGATTATTCCAATCAAAGGAAACTATCCTAAGAATTGGAGGGGGCGTACTTGAATGAAGAGAGTGGAATGCCCCCTTGTTCAAAAGGTACTAAACTAGAAATGATAAATACATAGTCAAAAGATGCATCACTCCCTGAAAGTAGAGTGGGATCGACCGAAGATTGCGTCGGATTTACCACTTTGGAATATTGGTCACTCTCCAAGAGAAGAGTGGGATCGACCAAATATTTCATCGGTTTGACCACTTCCTCAATAAGATGTGAGACAACATGGGAAAGAGATGAATCACCCCCCAAAACAAGAGTGGTGTCAGTCGAATATTGCATCGACACAACCACTTCATCAACTAAATATTGATTATACTGTTGGGAAACCGAAGATGACTCAAAACTAGAAGGGCCTTCAAAAAAGGACCACTCTCTTCATACAATGACAATAGTAGGGCACAAATGAGTAAGGTGATATCCATTGAAAATATTACAAGGGAACTTGGGATTACATCCTATACATCTAGGATTATCAATTGTATAAATTCCCTCAACATGACTTGTAGCGGCCGGTGGGTTACTCCCAGCATGACTTGCAAAGGCTAGGTGCTAATATCCAACATGAATTGTAGAGGTTGGTGACATTTGTTCGATATGACTAGAAGTGACAAGACTCATGCCCCCAACATGACTTGCAGCGGCTAGTTTCTTTCCTTCAACATGAGTGGCAGAGGTTGTTGATAGGTCTCCAACATGATTGATAAAGGTTGGTGAACTAATGTCAAAGTGACTTGCAGTGACTGGACATTTTCTTCCAGCGTGACTCACAATGACAGGTTGCTTTCCCCCAACATGATTAGTAGAGGTTGGGTGCAGGTCTCCAACATGACTAACATAGTTTGGTTATTTCTTCTTCTTTCTCTTCCTCATCCTATTCCTTTTAGACTTCTGGTTACTAGTACCAAGACTTTCACTAGAAGAGAGAGAAAAATAAGGAGTAGACTTCACTGGTGAAAAACATAAAGGATCAACATCCATTTGATTCCCATGACATAAATTGCTTATATGAGAAGCATCAAGAGAATTTGTGACATTCAGAGTGGTTCACAACCAAAATAGTAGTCCTACATTCAACCCAAAAATGTTTAAAGTGACCATCAAGGGGGCACCAATGTTTCCAAAGAAAGTTCAAACAAAAGAATCCCCTTGGGTAGGGGTCCATTGGTTGGTATCCTCCAGAAATTTGTCCATAACTTTATTATGCATAGGTTCATTCCTCATGGGATTGTTCATGTCCAGAAAATTCTTACACACTGACTTTGGCAAACCGGTGGTATAAAAACCCATGGCTTCTAAGAGGCGACTCCATGATTTCAAGAGAAATACTAGGGGTCCTTCCTCTCCAACGGAGATATTGGTCAACCACCCTCAATCAATGGTCCAAAAGTGGTGATGTTGAAACAACCTAAGGCCAACAATACAAAGAAACACTCCAATAAAAATCCCTAAGAGAAACATCGCAAGAAAATAACTTTTCCAAACCTTCAGCCTAGGTGGATGAGGCCCTGAGTCCAAAGAAATGACAAAGTGGAAAGGGACCTTCTAGACGAAGGCATAGATTCATTAAATCCCGTGGATCAATTAATGAAGGAGTGAGAAGTAGTTATTGTTGGATTACTGAGAGGGGGGGTGAATCAGTAATAGCGTAATTATAATCCTTTTTCTTCAAAT
>SNQJ01S0002346.1:12960-29688 GCA_010110895.2 Picea sitchensis | reverse complement strand
AATTTATTATTTACCTTTTAAAAACTCTTAAACCACTTTGACTACTTTGACCTTTTGGGGCTTCTAGATGACATATGAAGGTCCTCCAACTTCGTAAGGCCATAACTCTCAAACCGTGAGGAGTTATGTGACATTCCACATACCACCAAAAATGGAATGACATGTACTATCCATATAGAATAGTATTACCTTCAAATATATCAAAAATCATACCGTTATCCATCAAACAAACTTGGGTCCATTACCCAAACCTGGGTTCTCCAACTTCGCATGGTCATAACTCTCTAACCGTGAGGACTTATGTGACATTCTACATACCACCAGAAATGGCATGAAAAGAACTATCCATATAGGATAGTTTACCTGACAAATCCATTGTCCTTCATCTCATTATTCCACAATTAAGCATGGGTTCTCTCACTTCGCAAAGCGTCTTCCCGTGAGGGATTTCACCATAAGGGGACCACTTTGGAGTTCATCCAGATTTACTTCTTATAAACCATGACAAAACAATAATGATTCATATTTAAATCAAACAACCTTGCGTCCATTACCCAAACCTTTGTGCTACGGGGCTTTCTTCAAGGGATGACATCAATGAAAACCAACCTTAATCAACAATTATCTTGACCTCCACTGACCATCCTTATCTGGTGCAAGCACCCATGCTTCGCAGGGCACCCTCCAACAATACTGAAAAGTGTGATACAAAATCTACCCCAGGTACCATGATAAATCCCCACAGTCACCTCTGAGATCCCTAGGAAAAGAAACTAAGGTCACCAACTCACAGTCAATGTCTGGGGGGTACAATTGATAATTGAGATCGAATGTATGGGTGGGGTAAC
Organism: Picea sitchensis; assembly: GCA_010110895.2. Classification (NCBI taxonomy): domain Eukaryota; kingdom Viridiplantae; phylum Streptophyta; class Pinopsida; order Pinales; family Pinaceae; genus Picea; species Picea sitchensis. Next base: position 28,840 of record SNQJ01S0002346.1, on the reverse strand, counting down.
AAAGCCCGAAGCTTCAAAAGAACTACCTCTCATGGATGTAAAGACACTAGAGAAACCCCCAATATATGATCTCTCCACTATTCTCGATTAAGATTTGGAGGGGAATATCCTTAGCTCTCCTTTACATGATCTCGTGTTTAGATCTTGTGTTAGAGGAAGCTCCCAACTATAATTATACAATAGTTGGATTTAATCTCTCTGTAGCTCAAACTCCTAAATTTGTTTTACATCCTTGGAGATTTATCTCTCCAATCCTAATCCAAGGCCCTAACCCTAAACTTGTTTGTGAACCCTAGAAACAAAGTCTAGTACATTTTAAGTTTAGCGTTCATTTTTAGTGGTTGTTTTTACTCAAGGGGTATGGAGTGAAACTAATGAAACTTATAAGAAAACTGACAAATAAAACTTTACACTAATTCTGCAAATGAAAAAGAGTTTCAAGAATAAAATGCATGAACAATCCATCAAACCTTTAAATGCAAATTTCTTCTTTTCGATGCAATATGACAATGCAACCTTTTGGGAAAAGAAAAAGAAGAAAACAAAGTATGTTCTTTCTTATTTTTATTTTGAAATGCTTTAAGGTGAGAAGAAAAAAAATCCTAGGCTAACATTTTTGTCTTTTTCAAATAACAATGCAAAACAATGCAAAGAAATAAAGAGACCTAACTAGTAGAAAAACTAGGTTTTTTAATTTTCTTTCTATCAAAGAAAAACTAACAAAAGATGCTAAAAGAAACTGTAGGATACACAATTCTTGACCCCCCTGGCCATGAGGGGGAAATTATTTTTAAAATGAAAAGTATTTTTCCTTAAAATGCAAGATAAAAATAAGCCAAAAACACTGGGAAACCAAGAGCAAGATCTTTTCTGTGACTTGGAAGTTTTCAAGGACTTAAGAAAGAAAAAGGAAACAAGAAAGACACCTAGGAGGCTTATACAAAAATGAAAAACCAACCAACACCTTCCATATGTGAGAGAGGTTTTTCAAAAACCAAAATCTTACACAGGTTTGTGGTTGTGTATATTAGGACTTGCAAACATCCGCAGGTAATACACTGACAACTCACAGATGTCCGCTAGTTATAAAGGAGCAACTCACAGATGGGCTTAGAATTTTAGAAAAAATAAAAATCCACTATATAAGGGGGTCTTCCATAAACTTGATAAAAGTTTCTAAAATGCTAATTCTTTATAAATAAAATCCATAAAACACATAAAATCAAAACAACAAGAGAACAAAAAGAAACCCTAATATTGACCCAAACTAGGAACAAGTCCCTAGTATGGTCGCCAATTCTGTTATGGGATTTTTCCCCTGTGACTTTGGGTCATGTCAAGACAGAGATTGACCAAGTAAAATACATAACCCTAACACACACACAATATTTGTAATGCAATAACTACTTTATCAGAGGGAAGAAAGTTTTACACTTTATATCCTTACGATTGGTTTTGTTCCTCTCTCTCAACCATGATACTTCTCTTGACTCCTGCTCGAACTAACCTGGAAGAGGATATTAAGAAAGTGTTGCAACAAGGTAGTTATAGCATAAAATCATACAAGTTGCTGATATATAGATTCAAATATGGAGAATGATTAAACATACGTAAACACATTGAATCAATACTACACAAGTATGGGGAAAAGAGAACTATTTATTAGCAATGGTAAAATAAGTGGTTACAACCTGACTCCAACCATCGACACTGCCTCGAAGCCAACCTCCTAGGTTCCTCCAAAAGGTACTTCAAGCATTACTCAACAATATTGTCCTTCCTTGGATGGACCAATAAGGATGGGAACACACCTTATGACCATATAGTGAAAAGGAAGGAAATATGGAACAAGTGTTCTAGGTTACAGTGATGCTACTCAGAGGATGCAGGGGAATAGGGATACTTGCAATTTCTTTAGCATAAATTTGCACCTAGGTTGTCCTCATCCATGACCCCAAAGGTTCCTTCATACCACCCTCAAAAAGTTAAGGAGGTTGAATTTTGTTTGGAATGGGATCGGGGAGGTTAGGAAACGAGCCCAACCAAAATCCCCGACCAAAAATGTGGAATTATTTTATTTTTAACATTTTTTAGGGCATCCGCAGGTTGTACACTAGCAAGGCGCAGATGTCTACATGTTGCACAAAGGTGACCCACATATATAAGAAAAAACACTATTCTATAAGTGACTTTGATGAGGGAACTTGGGATTTAATCTTGCAAGTCAAGGACAATGACTAGGCCATGTCACAATGCAAATGGTGTGGAAAATTATGGTATAAGAGACATGGATAAACACTAGAAGAGCCCTTCCCTTGACTTGAAGGTTGTTTTCCTTGTAATATTTGGCTTGATTGGTAACTGGTGATAACCTGACTTAAGATTAATTTGTTGAAAAATATGGTGCCATTGAGTTGATTGAGTAGATAATTAATCTAGGGGAGGGGGTACCAATTTTTTATTGTGATGTTTTGTAGGTATTTATAATCAATATAGAATCACCATATCCCACCCTTCTTCTAAATCAACATAATCAATTTCTCATTGGATCAAGAGATTGGTCAAATCTGTCCCTTTTGTACTAGCTCTTGAATCTATAATTGCATCTTCTCATTCTACATAATATAACCTCTAGATGTAGGGACACTTGGTAAATGGGTGGTGATATTCCTTATTTATTACAATAAAACTATAAAATGACAAATCTTCCAATTGGAGATATTATCTTCATGAACTTCTTACCAATGATTATAGAAACTATGGTAGTCAAGGCTACTTATGGTATCCTATAGAGATAATCTCCCAAGGTAATAATGACATGACAAGGTCTAGACTAGTAGGAATCAAAACACTTACACACATAGGGTTGTCCTAAAACATCACAAATTTCAATGGGGAAATGCCACACAATCCATCATCTTTAAAGGGTTTGATATCATATTATATGTGGCATTTATGGTTGATTAAATTGTCTCATCCCTATCTCATCCAATCGATGGTGTATGCTTGGGGGTGAAACAGTGTAAGGAAATTCATCTGCTCGATGACCTTGATTAAGATAAGGCTTTCCTAGATGTCATTAGCAATAATGAAATGAAATGGGGTCCTCTTCACCCACATTTGTGAGTGGAAGAAACACTCACCTTCCTTTGTCTCATTTTGTTCCTCTAGATGGACCTTTGTGGTGGAAATAGTAACATTAGGATCTACATTGATGATATATTCCCCCTTATACATGGGGTCTAATGGAAACAATGATAATAATATTCCAATGGTTTCAACTCAGCTAATAAATAATGTGAAGCATGACATGTATCATTGTTGTGCCAAGGGAAAACCTCTTCAGAAACCCCTAGACACTTCCTCATATTTCATAGATGGTAGCCTATGTAAACCTGTTGGTGTTGATTATGATGCTTAACCTAGTAGGAACACCAAGTAAAACATACAACAAAGGTAGCGAACATGGGGGATAAATCTCAAGACCTCCAACATGAATCTCAAAGGACTCAAATACTTGAGCTATCCCACAAGGCTAATGAATGTCACTTTACTAAGACATAAATTATATAAAAAAATAAAATATGAACATTAAAGGAGGATTAGTATGTCATAACCTTGTAATGACTCTAATAATTATTTTTAACAAATTAACCCCCCTTTTAACTTATTAAGGTTATAAACCCGAGTCTCGTTCCCATATGTATACTTACCTATCTTGCAAGTGCATTTTGCATGTTGGTGTGAAAACTTTGTAGTTTTCCACATCAACATAATTAACAATGATATTGAGGAAACATCTTCCTAATGTTATAAAATTTTGTTGGTCTTCTCACCACTACCTTGGTGGGTCACCATCCTTCATTGATTTTGACCCTCCTTGTAAATATTTATAAAAGCATCCTCCTCTTACTTCATAATCATTATTGATCATTGATTGCCTACATTTATTCCTTGTGATACCCTTTGGGAACTTAACTATGATATGCTCTCTCAAATTTCCAATGATAGCTATCCTTTATTTGAGGGTCATCCATGAGAACTTCTTGATGAACACAAATAAACTTTTGTTTGATTATGCCTATCTATAGGAGCTCTTGATGGTGTTGTAGTTCATTTAATTTYCCCCCTCATTCTTCATGATAAGGTAGTAACCTTGTTTCATTCTCTCCTTTCCATATCTATTTGGGATGGAGAGAATTATTCCAAAAWTTTTTAAAGCTAAATTCAATACTCCTAATTGGATGGGAATTGATCTTCATTTTCTCATGTTCATTGTTTCATATATCATAGCTAAACATAATATTCATAATCTTGAAGGCTTAATGTAAGATGCTACCAAATTTGATTTTGGAGATGAATTTTTCTTCGATGATTCTTTATTCTCAAATCAAAGAAAAATTCATGAAAGAGGACCCCTTCCAACCCTAAATGCAATTGTGTAATATTAATTTTTGTTTCCCCTATTGACCTTCATATTAATAACCCTTCATCTACCTTCCATGGTGTGCTTTCTATGATGAATATCATGATCCTTTAACTTGTTAAAAATTCTTGGAGTCTAAGAAGTAGTTTAAAGAAAAACCAAACATGTTCTTGCATAAACTAAAAATGCCTCTAGATTGAGTAATATTAATTTATGTTGCCCTATTGACCTTGATCTTAATAACCCTTCATCTACTTTCCATGGTCTGATTTCTATAATAAACATCATGATTCTTTAACTTGTTAAAAAAAATTGAAATATAAGAATTAGTTTAACTAAAAACCAAACATTTTCTTGCATAAACTAAAAATGCTTCTGAATTTGATCTGATACATGAATTGATTCTATTTTTTCTCTTAAAATATAAACAACCCCCAAACCCTAAAATATCTTTAATATAAATTAGGTTAAAAAGACGTGTGAAAAGACTCCTTTAACATTATTGCTTCAAAGTAATACACAAGATATCCTCATTGAATATCTTAAAGGGTTCAAAACCTAATCCCTTATTTAAATACTTTCAAAGTAAATATACTAACTATACCATGATTTCCAAACTACCCAATCTACTTCATATCCTTTCTTTTAATCCACTTTGAAGATATTATAGAAGATTTATTTATTGAATCACTTTTTTATAGTGCAATTATTAAACACATGTTTTCTTTGTCTATGAATAATAATTTAAAGGACTGATACTTTGAATTTGAATATCATGATATTGATAATCTTAATCATATTAAAAAAACAAAACCAATTGTTAAGTTATAACTCCTCTTTTCCACAAATCTTTCATTTCTAATGAGTTTAATATTGGTATAATAAAAATCAAATCAAATTAGGATGATTATTCCGAGGAGATGTTGGGAGTTGATTTTCAAACTACCCAATCTACAAATCTTTCATTTCTAATGAGTTTAATATTGATATAATAAAAATCAAATCAAATTAGGATGATTATTCCGAGGAGATGTTGGGAGTTGATTTTCAAACTACCCAATCTACTTCATATTATTTATTTATTTATTTTATCCACTTTTAAGATATTATAGAATATTTATTTACTGAATCACTTTTTTATAGCGCAATTATTAAACACTTGTTTTCTTTGTCTATAAATAATAATTTAAATGGCCGAGACTTTGAATTTGAATATCATGATATTGATAATCTTAATCCTATTACAAAAACAATTGTTAAGTTATAACTCCTATTTTCCACAAATCTTTCATTTCTAATGAGTTTAATCTTGATAAAATAGAATTAGAATCAAATTAGGATGATTATTCCGAGGAGATATTAGCACTTGAGAAAGGAATAATAACTTAAACTATCTTGAAATTTGTTATATTCTTAATAAACCTAAGGAGGTCCAAGGATACTAGGATGTGAGATTAATTCAAACTAAGTAGGTATAAAAATAAGAATTGATATTAAATGTTAGAAATGAAGGTTCATTTTCTAATAAAATTAATAAGAAAACCTTAGAGACCCATGTGCATCAAAAGAATGTCGATATCGATCCTAATTATCATGATGTCTTACCTTCCAATCATTCAAAAATGATGTCTTACCTTCCAATCATTCAAAAATTTAATAGTTATTGCAAGCTAGTGATATGTTCTTTTTAGACCTAATTGGCAATTTGCATACTCCTAATCATCATATGACTAATTTCCTTCCCAAAACCTGGAACTTGGATCCTGTCACAAACCTAAATACAAGTATGATGCATTTATGTATTATAAAATGCACCACCCTAAACCAAGGGCCCCCCTTCCACTTTTTACATCATTTTAAAAGTAATTACAAGTTAGTAATATGTTCTTTTTTGTTTTAATTAGCAATTTGCATACTCCTAATCATCATATGACTAATTTCCTTCCCAAGACCTGGAACTTGGCTCCTATCACAAGCCTAAATTACAAGTATGATGCATTTATGTATTATAAAATGCACCCACCCTAAACCAAGGGTTCCCCTTCCACTTTTTACATCATTTTAAAAGTATAATAATAAATGTCACTTTACTCTGATAATGTTCATTTTCATTTCTTTCCCATTCTACTTTGTTGTTTTGGTTGTCTTTTTCAATGATTGTTGTTGTTTTCATTTTGCTTAATTAAATTGATTTATGTGTTTAGATTTCCTTGATTTCCTATAGTCCATGCCTCTCAACCTAATTATCATCTAGTGTATCTTTGCCAATAATGGATCCTCAATCAAAATGGACCACTCTCTGTCAATAATGGATCCTCAATCAAAATGGACCACTCCCATTACTGTGACTAGTTAAGCTATTCTTAATTTTGGCCAACATCGTACATGAAAACATAGTAATATGTACAAGTATAAGTATTATACGATGTCCCAGTGTCAAGCACATATAACATGGCAGGTTTGGACAACAATAAGGTGATGTCAATTCTAACTTATGTACTCCAACTGGAAATGTTGACCCAACAACTTTTATTAATGAATGTTAGTTTAACAACACATAAAATATTAAAAAAAAGGTTATTCTCATAGAATTAGATTCACGTTGGTAGTACCATATTCCCACCAAATGTAGTTTCGTGTATTGACTATACATGTAATAAGATAATAATCCATCCTTTTATTGTGCAAAAGTTTTATTCGAATACACAATATTCCACCCCAACTATTGGTGGACATGCAAAGCGTGTGGAGTCTAGTCGACTTTGTGAATCAATTATAGATAATAAGCCCACCTATAACAATTGGAGAATGTGGGTTGTCGGGTCAAACTTTATGAATTCAATTATAGAAAATGATCATTGAGGATCTTGGAAGGCATGAAATTCGTGTTAGGTGCTTTTTGGAGACAACGACTCAAAGAGAATCTTTCTTAAAGTCCACTTGAGTGCACGGTTTTACTATGTGAGAGCGTGGGACCCATCCATTAGGAAGTTGAAAGGACTATCATTCCTATGAGGCTTGGAATTTTGCCATTGACTAGGAATTTTTTGAATTTTATATACTTGTGGTGATTGCGTTCAAATTGGAATAAATGTAGGATAGAAATTGAGATTGCACAATATATCAATTACATATACATGCATTATATTAATTATATATACATATATTAATTGAGATTGCACATTATGTATATTAATTGTTAATATTTTGTATATAAAAAGGTGCACACTAATAATCTGTTCAAATTGGAATAAATGTAGGATAGAAATTGAGATGGCACAATATATCAATTACATATACATACATTATATTAATTATATATACATATATTAATTGAGATTGCACATTATGTATATTAATTGTTAATATTTTGTATATAAAAAGGTGCACACTAATAGTTGTTATGAAGTTATACTTGTCTCGAATACATTGGTGCACATATTCAAGCTTGGATCTAAGAATCTGTAAGATCCAGGTGACTTTTTCGATAGCTAGGGATTTGTTGAACAAGTTTTCTTGATCAATATTCTAATGCTTCGATAGTACTTGGTAATATTTGTAAAGATCCATACTTAATTATTGTTGGAATCTTAGGTTTTGATGGTTTATCACACTTTTTTTGGAATCAGTTGGTTAGGTAGTTGACCAAGATCTAGAAATAGTCGGTCAGATGATCGATCAGATATCTACATTAGTTAGTCAAGTAGTCGACAAGCCTATCAGTCGGGCGGTCGACCAACAGTCGAAAATTGTCAGTCGGTGGATCAACCAATTGAGCAATCGACCACGAGTTGAATGCATGGATGGCCGGATCAAGCATCCTTGTTGAGTTGACTAGATAGTGTGGATTTGACAGAGTCAACTCTAACCACCAACAATTGTATGTGGACAAGATCTTCTCGATTCCAAGGAACTTGGTAGATCTTGAAGCTATAAATAGCGCACCCTATGAGTCATTATCAACAAGTAACATAAGTACACAAGATCGTGAAGTGAACATGTGTGAAAATGTTCAACATGCATTGTGATGTTCTGATCACAATGCGTTGTGCTTAAGTGTTGTAATAGTGTCTTTAGACACCACCTGTCTTCTTTGAAACTTATTCATCTTCGATTATCTGCAGTTCTATTTATTTGTTTCATATCAGGTTACACCCAATCCCCAACATGGTATCAGAGCGATTGGTTGTGACCTCACTTGTTGTCTGCAAATCGTACTGAGTCGAATCTAGTGTGAGATTGACTCTCGGTTGGTAATTTTCTAATTGTAACTTGTGGAAACATATTAGATTTGTCTAGATATCGACAATGGATTCAAAGATTGATTCTATAGTTTTGAATGGATCAAATGATGTTGTATGAGCACCAGACATGGAAACCCTACTTAAGAGTAAAGCACTGTGGCAATATACCAAGAATGTGATTCCAGATCCAAGAGATGGTCAAGAAAAAATTATTGTTGACGAGAAGAAGGATGAGGTTGTGGGGGTCATCACGGCCTATATATCGCAGGATATTCGATTTCACAATAGTGGAATCGATTTCCCTCATCAAGTCTGGAAGAAGATGAAGTCTTTATTTGACAGAGTCTATGAAAGCCACATCATGCAATTAGAGAAAGAGTTTATCTCTCTTGATCCTCATTATTTCAATAGAATAGAGGACTATTTGGCATGTGTGAAGTAACAACACTTGAAATTGGGTGAATGTGGAAAGAAATATCTGAAGAAATACATACAACTCATCGATATGGTCCCAATGAATTGGAGAACATCATTTGAAGTGTTTGTTTCAACTTTCCGCACCAATTGGAAAGCGCGTAAGGAAGATGGTAATGATTATACCTTTGAATCTTTCTGTGGCTTATTAATCACTAATAAGCACATATTGCTTAATGAAGGAAAGCTTGGTGGTAAACATCAAGCCCACTTTCTCAAGGGAAAAGGGTAAGTTGAATCACAAGGAAAGATAATGGTTTGATACCTCTATACAAAGAGCTAGATGCCTCGACTAGAAACCTAAAGGGAAAATAGATGCACCCCATCAAAGTTGAAAGAAGAAGACATTTTAGTACTATTAAAAGACTAGACATGTGGAGAAGGTCTACTACAAGAATATATATGACCTAGAGGAGAATGTCAAGCCCCTTGAAGGAAATGTGTCTGTTGTTCCCCTACCCAGTAATAATTTCACTTTCCAAGTCGGAACTTCCCAAGTGCTATTGTATCATTCTGCACATAATGATTGGGTAGTCGATTATGGGTGCACTCATCATATGGCTAAGGATGCTTCCTTGTTCACATCCTTAGATAAAGTTGTGGAGAGAAAAACCTATGTTGCTAATGAATTTTCTCTTGACATTGCTGGGCACGGTGATGTTCCCTATCAACATGGGAGAATTATCGACATCTATCATGTATCAAATATTAGTGGCAATCTATTGTTAGTTTCTCAATTAACACAAGAAGGTAAATTTGTGGAGTTTTGACTAGAAAAATTCCTTGTTTAATATTTGAAGAAAGGTCGATCGATTTTTGTCAGAGGGTTTCTCGACCCGAAGGACAATGTGTATAAGTTTTGTGACATGAATTGACCCGACTATGAACTGACTATACTTGTTGCTCACATCGACGAACAAAGTCAAACCTGACATGAATGACTCAAACACCTAAATTTTTGAATTCTGTAGTTGATGAAAACTCAAAATATGGTTGTTGGTTTACCTAAATGTTTCCCCCTTGATGGAGTCTATAAAGGATGTGTGCTTGGAAAGCATCATCATGCACCCTTTGACTTTGGAAAAGAGTGGTGAGTACATAACCTCTTGGAGCTAATTCATAGTGATCCTTGTTGCATCAATCTACCTTCCTTAGTAGGTGCAAGGTATATATTGACTTTCATTGATGATCTCTCTCATTTCACTTGGGTTTATTTTCTAAAAAATAAGATTCTTGTCTTTGAAAAGTTCAAAGAGTTCAGAGCCTTTGCTAAAAAACAATGTGGTTGTCCCATCAAGTGCCTGGTATCAGACAATGGTGGTGAGTATGTGAATCAACCTTTTGAAGAATACATAGTTTAAAATGGTATTGAAAGGTAATGTTCGATTCCTCATACCCCTCAACAGAATAGAATTGCAAATGCAAGAATTGGGCAGTAGTCGAAATGACTAGATGTCTTTTGTAGGCTAAATATTTTCCTCCTCGTTTCTGGGCTAAAGTTTTCTATTGTACAAACTACTTACTCAATAACATCTCAACTCTAGTTGTTCCTTCACCGACTCCAGTGAAACAATGGCGTGGAAGGAATCCCTTAGTCGACCACCTCAGTGTGTTTGGATGCAAAGAGTCATGATTGTAGAAAGAAATTGGATGCAAAGAATCATGATTGCATCATGATGGGATGCCCTGAAGAGTCTAAATCTTATCGACTATTTGATCCTGTCAAACGACAAATCATTATCAAAATAAAAGTATGGTTTGAAGAGAATTATTTTGGCATCAAGTTGTTGAATTCCTCATCTAGATTGTTACAAGATGATCACTTTGATGTTGTTCCTGAATTTGGTTCTCCTATTCAATTTTTCAATTCTTTGATTGGACAGTTGAACTATGTTCTTGTTTTGTTTAGACCTTCGATCTCTGAGCCGACTAGTCAGTCGATTATTTTTTTAACTAGTTGTCCTTCTCCTTTGACTAAAATTGTTTCGACTTTTGATCGACCTTATGCAGTGAACAACAATTCACCTCTTTCTTTCCAACACATATGGGATGCCAAGACCATTGAAGACGATGGTATTAATGTCATGATATTTTCTCAAGCCAACAAACTCACAGTCAGAAGTAGGTTGCAGGATCGGTTGTGATATTTACTCACAGTTGAGTTGATATTTTTTTTGTTTTTAGTGTGTTTTCTCATTTTATGAAGGGTCCCAAAGAAAGCCACTGGAAAGAAGTCAAAATGATTGTTCTCTATCTCAAGACTACCACTCATCTTGGTATCAAGTATTGTCGAAGTTCAGATTCATTGGTCGGCTTCATCGACTCCGACTAGGCAGGCGACAATGATGATCATAAGTCCTCTTTTGTTTATGTGTTTCACTTCAGCACTAGACCATTGGTTTGGTCGTGCAAGAAACATAAGGTAGTCTCCTTGTCAACTATAGAAGTATAATATCATTTTGTCATTTATGCAAGTACAGAGGTAGTATGGATTCACCAACTCTTGGGAGAAATTGGATTTCGTGTACAGAACTCGACTACATTTTATTGTGAAAATCAAAATGCCATTCAAGTTGTTGACAACTATGTTTCCCACAGTAATATGAAACATGTTGAGCTCCATGCTCACTATTTAAGACAGTTGGTTCATGAGAATGTTGTCTCTCTTGTCTATTGTAGAACGATTAATAATATAGTTGATATATTTACAAAGCCATTATTTGAAGCTAAGTTTATCAAGATCCACATGATGCTTGGGATTTAGGGAGATGTGATTATGGGGGGATGTCTTACTGACTTAATTTTACATCTAGAATCTCTGGAGCCATGTGTTGATAGGTGTTATAAGAAAAATATGTACAATGGGACAAATCCCACCTATCTGGCGATAAATTCGGTTATAGCCTCTTTGATAGCTCGACATGAGGTAGAGACTGCCTGTACCTCAAATGGTCATGCATATAAGGTAGTGAAAAGGGGAAGAAAGAGAGGTAATGGAATTGTGAAAAATCCCTATTAGGACCACCCACCCTAGGATTCTTCTTTGTCAGCTCCTTCGGTGGCCAAAATGGCTTGAAGGTTGATTTTTATGGATAAGAGGGTGAAAATGAGCTTTCTGATTTTTGGACTAGAAAACTAATAAAAGTGAACAATAAGTTGTTTGCTCGCTTACAACATTGAGAAAAGGTTCAAAATTAGTTCTGAGGGTAAACTAGAGTTCAAAACAATTGTTTCGTGAATGACTTGTACAAAAAATACTAGAAACTAAGAGTCAAAACGTCTTTAGAAAGCTACAACAATATCATTTCAGGTGGATGTAAGTGATCAACAACAAGATGTTTGGTCTTTGTGATGCATGGAAACAAGCCCAAAAATGTTCAAAATTACCCAAAATTGTTCGGAAGGTGGTACCGAGACTTTTCAAAGTTGAAAAATGGAGTATAAAAAACAATTACAACTCTTTAGTAAGCTGCACCAATTATTGAAAAGGATGTAATTCATTGCAAACTAATATTTACTAGGGTGTTGGGTGGACTAATGAAAGGTTTAATACTTTAAACATGTATTAATTGTAAGTTTTAAGTTGATTAATCACATGCAATGGTTACTACACAATTTCAAAGGTTCTCCTGATTTGGGAAACACTTATTATCCCACAAATGTTCCACCTAGTATAAAAGGAGTGAGCCTGTGTACACCACTTAGTAAGAACAAAGAGTGCCCCATGCAATTCCGAGAAAGAGGGATTATCCCTTTCTCATCACTAGCGCTTTTAAGATCTTAAAGCTACCTGTATGGAAGAAGGACACCTACACAAAGGAAGAGGCTTGGGACCCCCACAAGGGAGTTTTAGTTGATCTTACCCAAGAAGAGTAGTATTTTGACCCAAGATAAGCTAGTCAACGTCTTGACCGTGATATTTACCAACAATAACAAATTGATGTAAAAATCTCACTCAATTGATACCGAGTAGAAAAATTACGAGGGTCTCTTGATGAAGATTTCTTGGCTTTAACCCTTAGTGTTCTAGAAAATTAAATTACATAAATGAAAAGACCAAGCCATCCACGTGGTGAGATCACATCATGCTTTCACAAGATTGTCTTTTGCTTAACAAAATCTCTCTCTCTCTCTCTCCATCCATCGGCAGGAGATCATTATCATTTTCACAAGATTGTTCTTTGTTTAACAAAAATTCCTCTCTCTACATATATATATATATATATATATATATATATATATATATATATATAGTAACAATAATACCTGCTTTTGTTTCATGGGGAGGACTCGTGCCTTTTGTTTTCAAGTGTTTTGCATGTTTTTTTGGTTTTTTGGTTTTTGGTTTTGTGAATGGATCCTTTAAGGGAAGCAACCTGTAATTGATAAATAAATGCAAATAAAAATAATAATAAGTATCAATTCACCCTCCCTACTAAACTTGAAGTTAACCACAGTAGGGATGATGGCAGGGAGACCCAACCATCACCCAAATCAAAGGGTTATGCATCTTTTTTCCTTTGTCTTAGGTGGCATGGTAGTTGAATAAATTCAATAAGGAATACACAAAATATCCACACTATTCAACCCAAAGGAATGGGGTTGAATCTCATCGTGGGTCACATAGATTCCATATACAAGAGAGCTTCAACTAGTTCCTTGGTTAAGGATTGCAAATTATATAATATAAATTAAACCAATGATATTATATAAAGAACACTTTCAGATTTCTATGGACAAAATATTAAATGAAAACCAAGAATTTTCTTTACGTAAGTAGGCTATAATAAAAATGAAACATGTGAAAGATTTATGAAACTGAGTAAAGTCAAAACAAGTGTAAAAATGAGTGTGGGGGAAGGATTTTACAAGAATGTCTGATATATTTTGCTTAGTTCCCTACTGGCCCATTTGACTCAAACATGTCTTCAAGTGGTTCCCAACCACTTAGGTGAAGCCGAACCAAAAATTGGTTACTTCCTAGCAAGTCAACGATGAAATTTTTAGTATATTTAATAACAAAACTGAACTAAATAAAATATGAAATTGGAAATTACAGGTATAAAAAAAACAACTAAGATGGTTTTTCTAGAATGAAAACTAACGAAAATGGTCAATTTTCCTATTGAGGATAGCATTAATAAAGAGCATAAAACTAAAACTAAAAAGAATAATGAAAGAAGAAGAAATCAAAATTAATAACCAACAAAAAAAGGGGGTTTTAAGGGTTGTCCTAAGGGGCCCTAGACCTCATGGCCACTAACTATAGCTGATATTCTTAGCCACTTACTGAAATTTGCACAAAAATCACTTTAAACAAGGAAAACAATAGATGTTACTAAGTAAAAACTAGCAAGTTAAACCCAAGAAAATAACAAGAAATACCTAGCTAACCAATCCCTCATGGAGATAGTTAACACAAGAAATATTTGCTACTACCCCTCAACCCTTAACTAGCAAGCATCTAAGTCCCAACAATTGAAAGGAGAACAAGTAAGTACAAACACTAAGAACTGCTAGAGAAAAATCAACAGATCTTTTGTGTTGTATTCCACAAGTTTCCTTAATATAAAATCCTTCCTCTTATTTATAAGAGAGAAGATGAGGCTAAGGTTAGGTCACAAGATACTTGTTACTTTTGGAAAAGTTACAAGTGGACTAGCTCTAAAGTTCTTTGTCTTCTTTCAAAAAGGAAAATCAAATATGATTTGATTTCATACTTTAATTACAATATTTTATTCAAAAGTAAATCATTGGAGGCATAAACGTTTTACCAAAAGTTATTTAGGGAAAATGAAAAAATTGTGTGCCACCTTATCATTTGCCTTGGGATTTGTGCCATCCCAACAACACATTGATTATTGGCCCTATTTTCTAGTTGTAAATTAGGTGGCTTCATGGTGCCCAAAGCCATCAATGGTTGTCAGATTCATCGGGGTGAAGGCCCATGGCTTGGGGAAAATTTGCACTGCTTTGGAGGGCAGGGGGTCTTGGGTTTGGTCATTGAATGTAAGGAAATTCCCACTATTTAGGAAATTTTCAAACCTAATTTGATTCCCCACTCGCCTCCTGTAAGTATCCCTTGAGTATTGCTGAAGCATAACTTCAACTGGGTTTGAATTGACAAAAGGGGGCCTTGGGCCTGAACCTTGGAAGGTTGTTCCCTTATGCCAAGCAATCTCGATTATGAATTTTTATATCTTCATTTTGTAGACCTACTCACTAGATTTTTTTTCATTTCATTTGGTGCAAATCGGGCTCCAGATGAGCAAGATATGGCCTAAGAAAGGCCACGAGAAAACGTTGGTTGGAGGGATTATATGAGAAAAATTAGAAATTAAACACCAAATTATGTGTTGGAAACCCAAATTGACAGGCTACTATATGTATGCATTTCTATAGTTGAAATGGGTCTCCCTCATATTTCAAAAAATTGGCCCCGGAGGCCTCCAATTAGGCCTCCCTTTCAACACTTGTCTCCAGGCCAAAGCAGAGCTCTTGACACTCCCATAATTTTGACTAAAAATCCTAGATGAATTTCTATAGGTGAATGCCATGTTTGGATTCTACAAATTTTCACGATCATATGGACTATTTCTGGGTGAAAATCCACCTCCAGACGAGGAAGATATGCAATTATTCGCCCAGTAACCATGGGGGGGAGGCAAATAAAATTTTATTCCATAGTTTAACAAATCATTTTTTAAATTCTATGTATTTTAACTATTTATTATAT
>SNQJ01S0002346.1:0-10437 GCA_010110895.2 Picea sitchensis | reverse complement strand
TGTTTGAAAATTCAATGTATGCAATGGTTTGCACTAGACCAAACATTGCACATGTAGTGGGATTTTTAGCATGTATATGTCAAAACCAAGGAAGGAGCATTGGGAAGCAATAAAGAGGGTTTTTACTTATCATGAATTGAATTAGAGGTGCAACTGTAAAATAGGTTGTTGGTTTTCACAGTTGGATTTCAAGGGTAAATATATGTGTATATGTGTGGTTGAAATTGTTTTCTTTTTAGGGTTAAGAATATATATCTGCATTTCATTCATGAAAAAGGTTTAAAAATTACATATAAACCATAGAGTTTATGATTTCCTTTTGAAGTTTATGATAGATTAGATGGTTCGAATACTTGAACGTTTTTGAGATTAAATGTTCCATTCAAGCAATTACATTTCTATAACTTAATTCCTTGTAATTTAGAAACATTCTAATTTTATGTTCAGTTTATGTTTTTGTAGCATTATATTCAATTATGTGTTGATTTTTGACATTTGAATAAAGTGTCCTTAAGAGACAACTACCCTATCCCACCTATGGAGGATATCCTCCAACAAGCCTCTAGGGATGAAATGATGTATCTTTTAGATGGATTATCAGGTTACAATCAGATAGGCCTCAAATCTTTTGATAATCACAAAACCACATTCAATACTCATTGGGGCACATATGTATATCACAAGATGCCTTTTGGTTTGATTAACGTCGGAAGTACCTTTCAACATGCCATGGACATTGCTTTGAAAGGCTTGTTGGGTAAGATTAAAATTGTCTACTTCGATGACCTCATTTGTTTCTCCAAATATCGAGGTAGTCATTTTGATCACCTTAGGCAAGTTCTTCTTAGAATTCGTAAGTTTTTCATATCCTTAAATCCTAAGAATACCATTTTCAATTTTTTAGAGGGAAAACTCTTGAGTCACATTGTGTCTCAAGAAGGTGTCAAATTTGACCCTAATAGGGTGATAGTAATCAAAAGGATACCCTTACTTACCAATAAAAAGTAGATGCAATATTTCTTTGGAAAGATAATTTCCTTAGTTTCTTCATTCCTAATTTTGTTCAAATTGTCAAACTTCTAAATCAACTAATGAAGAAGGACATTCAATTCCAATGGGACACCCCTACGTCTCATGCTTTTGATTATATTAAGAAATCCATTACTTTGACACCTCTATTGATTATTCCTGATCACTCTAAGGATTTTGTCATGTATACTAACTCATTAGAGGAGACTATTTCTGCAATCTTATTGCAAAAGGACCATGAGGAAAACCTCAAACCAATTTCCTTTGTAAGACAAATTTTTAAGACACATCAAATGAACTATTCTCAACTTTATAAACATGGTTGTTCTTTGTATAAATCCTTGGATCTATTTTGACATTACATCCAAGGCCACAAAGTTTAGGTCTTTGTGCCTACATCTCTCTTAGTCACTTCTTTGAACCAAATCGAACTGCAAAGTAAGTGGTCCAAATGGATCATGCGCATGCAAGAGTATGACTTAGATATTAAACCAATGAAAAAACCATAAGGGGAATAGGGTTGAATGAATTTCTAACTCAATCCCATGCCTCGGTCATAGATAAAAAAAACCTCAAGTAGAAGACTTGATTTCTTACAAAGAAATGGTTAATCAAACTGAGTTGGCCTCACAACCATGGTACAAGCCTATTGTATATTTTTTAATGAATGGTGTTTGTCCACCAAACATGGATACTAAATCCAAGAAAACACTTTGCTTACAAGTTGTATGATATGTCTTAAAAGATCATATACTTTATAAGAGGAACCTTGATGGGATTTTTTCATGTTGTCTAACTCGTGAGCAATCCCAAATGGCACTTGAAAAATGTCATTCCAGGGTTTGTGTAGGTCACTTTTCAATTAAAACAACTGCAACAAAGGTTTTACATGTAGGCTACTTTTAGCCTTCCCTCCATCAAGATGGCCATTTATTGGTTCGAAAATGTGAAGAATGTCAATGCTTCACTGGGAAATAGAAGTTATATCCCTTACCTCTTAAGCCTATTGAAGTACAAGTCCCTTTCACAATATGGGGTATGGAATTTATTGGGCCAATCTCACCACCTTCTATTGCAGGTCACTTATTCATCTTAACTTCTACTGACTACATCACAAAGTGGGAGAAGCATTTTCCCTTAGGAATGATACGAAGAAATAGATGGTAAAATTCATTGAGATTAAAATTTTATCCTGCTTTAGAACTCCTACTAATATATTGACTGATAATGGATCAACTTTCATGTTTAATGTCATGTTTCACCTTGGTTTCATCTATGGAATCCAGTGTTTTCGATATTCCACCTATTACCCCCAAGGTAATGGAATGGTTGAATCAAGAAATAAAAATATGTTTCAAATTCTTAAGAGAATGGTCAAAGACAAAAAACATGATTATCACACAGATCTAAACTTTGATTTACGGGCTGACCGAATAAATCCCAAGAAAAATACGGGACAAATTCCTTACACTTTAGTGTATGGAACCCCTTCTGTTCTTCCTATTCACTTTCAAATTCCATCCTTGAGGTTGGCTATTTATGAGGTCAAAGGTGATTTCCAACCCTTGCAACATTGTTTAGATACTATGATGGAATTAGAGGATGTTAGAAAAGATGCATTCCAACACCTCCAAAAGAAGCAAGACATTGTCAAACATTCATTTGATAAAAGAGCCACAATGGTAAATTACAAAGTAGGGGATGATTTCCTATTGTGGGACAAAGCACATGAGGACCCATCTAAACGCCACAATTTTGATTCTTTATGGTGGGGTCCTTGCACAATCTATGAGTTTTTAGTGACCAATTATTTCATATTAAAAACCTTGGATGGTCAACCACTCCAATTCCTAATGAACGGTTACCACCTAAAGTTATTTTATGCCTCAGAAACCTCATCTCTTTGTGTATATGTCACCACATTATGATTGTATTCTTGTATGTATTTTCCTTCATTTTAATTTTGAGATTTTGGCTTGTTTTATTTTAGTTTTGAGTGTAGGCCCCTTTTGGTTTTCCTCTCGATTTTGGCCTTTTTCATTTTATTATTGTAGGCTACACATTTCTCTGTGAATTCAGTTTGTTTGATTTTAGTGAGAAAAGGATGTTCTTTGTCATTATATGGATGTCTGAAAAGAGTGTCATCCTAAGAGTCCTTCTAGCATGCTTTTCCAAAAAGAAAATTGTGGCTTGGTATAACCTTAAATAGGAGAAAGATTAACTATTATTAAGTTAAAGTCGATGGGGAAATTATAAGGGAGTTAGCATAACATTGCATGGTGAAGTTGAAACCTAATGGCATGATGGCTAACATAGATTTGTGATTGCAACTACTCTTTTCCAAAAAAAATTGAAATTTTCAAAGCAATGTTCTTTTTCCTACGAAGTACAATCACTTGGGTGTTTTGAGATAATTTAGCATCTTCTGCAAAGATTTTTCATATTTTTTTACTCCCTTGATTGATTGGTTTTCTTGCTAGTTATTTCTCCTGTGAGTTAGTATTGATTGAAAAATATCCCTTCTTTCTTGTTTGTGTGATGATAATCGAAGGAATGCATGAAACTTTGTGTTGAGACAACGTGCACCTTAATCCTCGATTCTCACGGTTAATCCATAATACGAGTGAGGGACCCATGTCACTTGAGCCACATTGCTCAATAAAACCTAGGTCATTATTCCTTTTCATCTAGCCTTTATGAATCTCAGTATAAATTCTTATGTATATTTATATTTCCACCACTTTGATTCTTCGGTTTATCCCTAATGTGAAAAATGGTCCTCATATTATAGTTGAATCCCCCCTACCCCCCACCCACCATGGTTACTTCAAAAATTACAACTTTCTACCAAGTAATATTTCATATCACATGGGAGATGCCATTGTTTGAAATGCCTTTGAAGGAATTTTCCATCCAGCGCAAAGAATGTTGAACCGAAAATATTCTTTGGGCTCAACATGATGTTTCTCATTTTTCATATCTTTCGAAGATAACACAAGGGTTTATCTTAGCAACTCGTTATGCTCTAGTTCTAATCAAAGATAGTGGTAGGAGTCATAGTTACTATGGACCTTTCCTGTTGGACACACCAACCACACTGAGAGGGGGGGTGAATCAGTGTAGGGCTCTTTTTCAACTTCCCTTCATAAACTCCTTTGGTTAGCTATCAACATTTGCGCATCACTTATTATTGTCATTTATAACCAGTTAAATGTGATCATATATAAAAAACATGTAGAAACAACATATATCATCAATAATTCATCACAACAAGGAACACAAAGAACACAAGATGTATGTACAATTTCCTTTTTATTACGGACTACAATCCTTGGGTTATCAACAACAATTGAATAGAGTACAACTCTACAAGAGCACTAACTCTACAATGCAAGACTCAACTTACACAACTTAGCACCAACTAAGAAGAGGATTCAATCCTCAACAAATACCAATCTGTCAACAGGTACACGACCTGTCAGTAGTGCAGCATGCGTATATATGTGCCCTACCAGTAGTACAACTCGCATGTGTACACGGCCTATCTGTACTGAAACCTATGTATGCCCTCTGAACAATTAGGGTTTTCTCTCCTTGAAAAACTCAGATCCTCTATAGCCTTCAGTCACATCTACTTCTATCTTTCACTATCCAATCTGTACCATAACCAATCTCAACACATCTATGCTCTCCAACAACTTACTCATGCTCCTCAACCATACAATATGAATGCTACTCAATCATGTATAAGAAACCAGTATACTATGGAAACCATATCAGTACTAAAACATAAGAGTGTTTCTCACTCTATCAATCAACCAACATAACCATATCACAACAGCCATACCAAGAATGCCTTAAGCATTCACCATACAATAAGAAAGAGTATCCATCAAGACAACTATGTAACCATACCAGAATTTCTATGGCAGATCTGAGCCCATAGAATGCATATCTGGAACTTGCTTCAACCTTCACGATACGGGCACCATCTCACACTCGAGTATTCATGAATTCCACCAACTATACATGCTTTGACCTCCTTCAACCCACGTGTGTGCGCACTCTGACTCACTGCAGCTCACGTATGTACGTTCTCTGGCACACTGCTTCTCGCGTACTCCTTCAAAAACTAGGGTTTCTAAACTTCCAAAACTTTTGTCATCAAGATCTCAGACTTACAAAAACTTTGATGCGTCCATGAGATCCTCCATTCAATCACTCTCTTAGAATAGATATTCAATATATTCTCAAGAGATGTGTTTACAAGAGACCCTTGCCTCTAATTTATACTCTCCAAGTAGCTTCCTTGGAAGCATCTTCTTGGCCACTTTGTCCACATAGTTACTTATGTCCAACTTTGTCTAATTTTCCACTTGTCCATATATCCAATAGCCACTTGACCACTTAACCCACTTTCCTCATTTTGGGGTTAACCTTCTTATAACTACTTTCCATAATTAGAAAGTTCTCCATTTACTTTATTATTTAAATAATCCTCTTTGAATTTATCACTTCACTTTATTATTTAAATAATTTCTTCTTTGTAAGAACTTTGAGCTCTTTGACCTTTTGGAGCTTCAAGCCAACATATGAGGGTCCTCCAACTTTGTAAGGTCATAACTCTCAAACCGTGAGAATTTATGTGATGTTCCACATACCAACAGAAATGGCATGACAAACACTATCCATATAGTATAGTTTTACTGACAAGTTCACTAATCTTCATCTCATTATTCCACAATTAAGCATGGGTTCTCTAACCATACTTCTAGGATAACTCAACTGCAAAGCGTCTTCCCATGAGGGATTTCACAATAAGGGGACCACTTTGGAGTTCATCCATTTGTACTCCCTATCAACCATGACAAGACAATAATGAGTCATATTTACATCAATCCAACTTGGAATAACCCATGAAAAATCAATACATTGATTCATCAATCCATATTCATCTATGCATCATATATCAATGACTTCACTTGACATCAATCCATTGACAACAATGAAAATACATATTACATCAATATACTATGATGAGACATCGTTCCTTTGACATCAATCCTTTGACCTTTGACATCAATCCTTTGGCATCAATGACAACATGATCCAACAATCTCCCCATTTGGAATTGATGGCAATACCAACATTGATGTCAACACCAATCATTGATGGCAACATGTATACATGGCATTGCTCTCTATCAATAGTCATCTCAATCAAATCAATGTGATTATCTCTCCCCCTTTGACATCAATGGAAAAGGGTCATTCTCTCCTTGGGGTTGCTACCCATGCCTGAACTCTCCTTGGGGATGCTCCCCTTGCCTGGATGCCTTTATCTTCCTCTGAATAATCTCTCCCCTTTTGAACAAGGGATATCACTCTAATGTAATTCTGAAGATATGTTGCTCATTCTCCCCCTATGACCATCGCTCCCCCTAGAACTATGTCTTTGTGCTCTTTCTCCAAGTATAGGGTTCCTTTTTCCAAGTATTTATCTTTGCATCTGATAAATGTCTCCTCCTGGAGTCATGGCAATAAGAATGACTCCCCCTATGGGTATGTCTCTCCCTATCTTCTCTGCAATATGAACAATATGCTACCACTGCAATATGAGTTTTTTGCAAATTCTACTGCTCAACCGGAACATAGATCAACTACTCAAGAATGATTCATTCTTCCTATGAAGATCCTTGGACCTGTCCATGCATCAAACTCGTGCCATAACATACATCATGAAGCAAAATATATGTCAACAATGAAATCATGAAAAAAACATCAACCAAGTACATCATGTGCCATATTGTGTGCCCACCATGCACAACACCCATGTACATCAACCATGTACATCAATACCATAGAATATGCCATAAGATATCATCAATGGAGTGTGTCAATCGTATGCCTCTACCAACATGCCAACCATGTGCCTCAAACAAGTGTCCTATCACTCATGATATGCCTCTACCATGAACCAAGTGCCAACCATGTATCTCAATCACTCAAGTGTCTCAATTATGTCATCATGTAACAAAGTGTATGCTAAACAAATAATACCAATGGTGTACTTTAGCCAAGTACTATCACCCACAAAAATATTCCATCTATGAGTGCATTAATATTGCACTTAACATGTATCACCACCTGTACCAAGAAAGTGCATCAACCATGCACCAATACCACAACAAGATGAACTACAATCAATATGTGTCCTCATAGATGTATACCATATCCACCATAAAACATCTACCAATAATATTGCTAGCAGGTGCCTCTAACAATTGTATCTAAAGTGTACCAATCATGCATCAAATATAGATCAAGCTATGACTCATTAATGGTGTACAACATGACCACTTCATCAACTAATCAACTGTATGTCCCAATATGTAGCCCATCCATATTCCAAATGCATGCACCAAGATATCCAACAAA
Organism: Picea sitchensis; assembly: GCA_010110895.2. NCBI lineage: Eukaryota > Viridiplantae > Streptophyta > Pinopsida > Pinales > Pinaceae > Picea > Picea sitchensis. The sequence goes on along the minus strand of SNQJ01S0002346.1, from coordinate 2,971 downwards.
TATGCTTTCAATAATACATCATAAGATATATCAATGAAACTCAAATATGTACTAGCCATGTACCCCAACAGATTAGCCTCAACCACCATTCACTACAACAAATACTAAGCATCCAAAAATGCATGTACTAGAAGTGTGCCTCAATAGATCAATCATGATATATCTCATAACCAAGGTGTCATAACTTCACTGTCACAACCAACATTGTTCCTCAACAAAAGAATGTCTCAATCCACACTCTGGGGTTAGTACCATGCATCCAAGATAGTCTTTGAACACTCAACCATATGTCATCACCATACATACATCAATTATGTATTCCAACATGTAATCATGAAAACATGCAACAAACCATGTCAGAACCTGCAACAAACCATGTTAGACCCTAAAACACAAAATTATACCATCATACCATGTTGCAACTCATATGCATAGCCTTTTTCCCAAGACTATTACCATAGATACGCGGCCTTCTATATAGACAACTTGTGTATGTACGCGACCTATTTATAGGTCATCCCATGTATGTACGCGTCCGTTACCAATGTAACCTGCATATTCTTCAGAAGATGTCAAACTTGAGCTTCCCTTAAGGCTGCCATTCTATTCTGATTGTTCAATCTTCTTCACCCACTTCTGAAGGTGTCCCAGCCTCTTAGAACTTGAGCTCTGAGCTTCCATATTTTCAAAAATGTCTTCCTTCATTCTTTCTTCTAGACATGCTATATGAAGCACTCCTCATGGATTGTCTTCTTGTGTTCCAACAATCTTGGGATTTGTGGCCAAATCCACTATAGTTGTAGCATCTCATGGTGTGACAATGAGCAACAATGTCTCCTACTTGATTACATCTCCAACACCTTAGGGTGTTATGAATTCTTTCATTATCTCTCCTTCCATAATATCTACATTCCAAAGCTTTGTGACCATATTCATTACACGAGTAACAGTGACCATGAAAAACATTTTCATACCTTTGCTTTGATGTCCATCTTGAAGGTGTCTTGAATTTGCTTTGAGATGTAAAGATGGCTTCTTGATGTCTCCTTGATTTGTTCTTTTGAAAGTTTCCTTCCCTTGTGTAGATGGTTGACTTGCAACATTATTTCCATCTTTTGAGAAGGGGACTTACCTCAAGCTTCTTTGAGGTGATTGCTTCAACATGTGTAGCTTCTTTGTTGTATCCAAGACCTGATTTATCATTTGGTGATATTTGACTATCCAAGATCTCATTCAAGATTGTTGAACTATTCAAGAATTTGTTTTAATTTTCTACTTTCTTTCTAAGATCAATAATTTCATCTTCCAACTTATGACATGACTCTTCCTTTTCATTTACTTGATTCTTTAATAGTTCCTCTACCATTTTTGCTTCTTCAATTTTGGTCTTGAGATGGACATTAACTTCAAGGCTTTCTCTAATCTCATCATCTACCTTCTTATTCTCTTATATTTTATTCTTTAGTCTTTTGATCTCTTCTTCCTTTTCTTCTAATTGAGTCTTTTTACTTTCTTCTTGTTCTTTGAGTATTTCCTTTAGTTGCAACATATACTTTTGATTCTTTTCAAGAAACCTTTTAGTGTTCTCCGAAAGATAGCTATAGTCTATATAACTATGGTCATAGTTGTATTCATATAGACCCCAATCAACTTTCTTTTTAAGCTTTGAAAGTTCTTCTTATACTTATTCCATGGGATAACCATCATTTGATTCTATACCAACTATTTCTAGATCTTCTTCTTCACATGTAGAGAAACATTCAACATCATCACATTTAGAATCATTGCAATTAGAGGATTTTGGATATTCTTTACCTTCATTGTTCTTGGTGGAGTTGTCTTTAGTATCTTCCTTCTTCTTTTGGTATGTCTCCTCTTAGCCATAGATCCTTAGCGAAAGTGCATTGTCCCATGCTCTCTTTGATAGAACTTGAGAGTCCGTTGAGAATGGTCTTGAGATCCAATGCATCATTCTTATTTTCTTCCTTTTGATCTGCAAACTTTGACTTGTTATCCAAAGGAACTGATCCACCAATAGCTTCTTTCCAAATACCTGCTCCTTTTTCCTTCAAATGAACTTTCATTTCTATTATCCATGTTGAATAATTTTCCTCATCAAGGATTGGAACTTCATCATCCATTTGTGTGTCAATGAATCTCCTCCAAGCTTGTTAAGGCTTATAGTAAATCCCTGCTCTGATACCAATTGTTGGACACACCAACCACACTGAGAGGGGGGGTGAATCATTGTAGGGCTCTTTTTCAACTTCCATTCACAAAACTTCTTTAGTTAGCTATCACCATTTACTCATCACTTAATACTATCATTTATAACCAGTTAAATGTGATCATATATCAACAACATGTAACAACAACATATATCATCAATAATTCATCACCACAAGGAACACAAAGAACACAAGATGTATGTACAATTTCCCTTTTATTATGGACTACAATCCTTGGGTTATCAACAACAACTGAATAGAGTACAACTCTACAAGAGTACCATCTCTACAATGCAAGACTCATCCTACACAACTCAGCACCAACTGAGAATAGGATTCAATCCTCAATAGATACCAATCTGTCAACAGGTATGCGACCTGTCAATAGTGAAACATACGTATATACATGCCCTGCCAATAGTACAACTCACATATGTATGTGGCCTATATGTACTGCAGCCTACATATTCCCTCTAAACAATTAGGGTTTTATCTACCTGAAAAACTCAGATCCTCTGCAACCTTCAGTCACATCTACTTTTGTCTTTCACTTTCCAATTTGTACCATAACCAATCTCAACACATCTATGCTCTCCAACAACTTACTCATGCTCCTCAACCATACAATATGAATGCTACTCAATCATGTATAAGAAACTAGTATATTATGGAAACCATATTAGTACTGAAACATAAGAGTGTTGCTCACTCTATCAATCAACCAACATAAACATATCACAAAA
>SNQJ01S0002345.1:252702-286043 GCA_010110895.2 Picea sitchensis | reverse complement strand
GACTTCCTTTCCATGCGAATATAACTACACGTGCTATCACTGTAAAATGTTAAAAAACAGTAATGAATAAGTAAATGTTAAAATTGAAGTAATCTTATATGGATTTGCTAAATTATGATGCGTGGCAATTGAAAACTCAGTCTAGTAATTTTTTAATCATGTTTAGTAAAAGTGAAAAAGTAAACATGATAAACGTACGATTTTATAAATGCAAGGGAGTTACGTCTTGCAATCTTATTCATTGATTTGGATGTAAGACGAAGAATATGCGAGCATCTTGAATTCCTGACCATCAGATTAAATTTAGTAATTAAAAGGATGATTAATCATGCAATTCTGATAGGGGGGACGCCTATCGGCGTAATTAAAAAATTAAAATAATACGATCTCATTGACAATGGGAATTTTAGGGACATGAAAAGACTAGCCTCTTGAAATTGTTCATATTGATAGAAAATAATGCTCATGTATTCAAGGTTGAAACCCATTGTACACTTTTTTATTTCTACTTTCCTATTCATTTATTTCTTATAAATAAAATTATTTGTACAACATTGATTTTAATCATAGATTTTATTTAATGTCTTAAATGTTGAAGTAATTGATATACTAGAGAACTACAAGAATAAATTTAAATCTTAGCACTTTACCAATTTGATAACTTGTAAATATGAATTTTTTTCCATTCTTCATTGTAATAGTGGGCTTAATGGTTAAGAACATGTATTTGATATTAAGAGGTTACAAGTTCAAAAACATATAGGGATAGGGTATGTACAAGAGGTTACAAGTTCAAATACATATAGGGATAGGGTATGTACACCTCCATATAATTTAGCAGTCAAAACACTACACTTAGGGGGTCTCTTGTCCCACAAATAGGGGGTCTCATACATCAATTTGTCGCTAGGGTAGTGACCATGAATTGTCACATCATCTCCATTTGGGTGGAATTGTTGTCGTGAAATTGAATCAATTCCTATATATATACTAATTTATTAATGAATTAAAGCATACTCCATAATTGTATAGTAAAATCTTTGCTAGGGATTATAGAGAATTATTACTTATTCTACCTCATGAATGAAATAGACAAAAAAAAATTGGTTTCTATGGTTAGGGATTTGTATGTGTTATGTAAGGAAGCAATTCCTCAAGAACATAAGTAAAAAATACTAGATAGGATTCTTAAGGTACAAAATAGTTCATGTTTGTGGACCCTAAATTGATTTTGTGGGGGATTCCAAGAAAAATTATGAAAGGTTTATGAAAATAAGTGTGTTGAATGATGTTATGTTCACATATTACACGCACTAGGTAACATTTTACACCCCTTATGTAGACATTATTTATTATAGAGACTTGATTCTCATAGTCTTAGAAATTTCATGAGACCTTTGAAAACAAGATGTATCAAGTTATGATTGCCACCTATAAGAGGGACCCTTCACCAAAATTTTAGAAAGGATAGATATAACATATCACTCAAAGGAGGTGAGATAGAATAAACACACCACTTCACATGATTATTTATGCATTTAATCCTAAATCATAACTAAAGAGGCCTAATAGAGTGGTTCCTTTTGATAATTGGAAGGTGAAAAATCTTTTTAAAAACCTATTTCCAAGATGTTCACAATTGAAGATGGAGAGATATTATGATAATAATTTATTTCAATTCCAAAACATAATGTCCCTTTCAAGGAAATTGAATCAAGGGATAATTGGCTTATCATATCCCAAGAGAACTTTTTTGAGTGGTGGAGGATGCATGGGAATAAGGCTCCAAAGATGATAATTTCTTCTCGGAAAAAGTAAATAGAGTTGTGATTCATGGTGACTTATTTCTTAATATATTTCCATGAAAAGGTATTTAAATGGATGATTGAGACAATGGTTTGTTTATCCAAAGATGGTTTCATAGTGAAAAGATTGATGAGAAAGGTGCAAGGTTGTAACAATGATCGGTTAGGGTGACATTGAACATATTTGAGGGAAGAAAGACAAACAATAACAATGATGATATTGTTTTCAATGATCCATAAGACCTATTTAAGAAAAAGGAAACATAATATGTGGAACAAACTATTTAGTACTTAAAGTGGCTATTTACTACTTAAGAATGGCTAGTGGCATGCTCCCTCCATTTTGGTTACACCAATGGAATAGAACGTCTCTATAACCTAGGTGGGAGCCTTCAACACTTAGTGCATGTATGTGTGAATGCATGTAACACAAAATAAATGAAAAGAATAGACTTATTTCTCTTAATTACCACAACATAAAAGTAAAATGATCTTACTTGTCATATCTGAACAAAAGGAATTATAATTGAACTAGAATAGATCCATCTTACCAGGGATCTCTTATGTGCTAAGAGAGAGAAAAAATAACTGAGGTTAACACCTAGAGATTTTTTTAAACCTCTCAAAGATTAGCATATATGGAGTTAAGATAGATCTATGCTAGTTTGATTTTAATTTCTATATCTAACGCCATATGTGTCTATTGATCATTGGAAATTTTAACATTTATTTTTGAACACTCAAGTAAATGTTGTTTAACTTCTTCATTGGATTTAAATTATAGTTTGATAAAATGTCATGTGGTGCATGGATTTATGTATATACTCATTAAGTTATTTGAGTTTCAAATAATATAAACTATTTTTTCCTTATTCATTTTTTGTAGTATGATCCTTGTGTCAACCCCTAAAATTTGGAAAAACTCTCCAATTGTCCAATAAATTCCATAACTAAACTATAACCCTATGTTATAGATGTTATAAATGCATTGAGAAAAATACAAACACATAGACAAACATAAATTCAAGAACAAAAATAACAAAATAAATGAAGAAATTTGAGGTTCCTAAGGCTGCCCAACAAGCCTGTCATGTGACCTCTTATTAGGTACTAAGTTCAAGGTACTTTCAAACTGTTTTCCTCACTAATTTAGGACCATTTTATCACTATCCAAAACAACCAACAAATATGAAATTTACCCTCTTCATAATTTGCCTTAATCTTATGATTGCATGCTCTTTTGGTGCCTCTTTCTGAAGGGTTTATGTACGATACTTTTGGTGTCCAAACTAGCTCTTGACATACATCAAAATATACAATACTCCTCTAGAATATTTAACAACTACAAGTTGAAAATACTAAGAAAAACATGAAAAATGAACACAAGAGTTTTTGGTCAACATGACCCTGGAAAAACCCCCATGCGGAAAACCATTAAGAGAGATAGATATATTATGGAGATATGAAAGAAAATGATACAACAAGTAAATACACAAGGAACCTGATACAATCCAAGCTTCTTCTCAAGCTTGCAATGGATTCCCTCAAACTTGTGCTTGCTAGCCTTTGAACAAAGTGCCCTTTGCCTTGGTGTAACCCCTTCTCTTGCTATGCCTTTTCTTGACTGTTAGTGGTGTAGACATAGGATAATAACTTAGTGAACCTATGAAATAGTGCTTGTGTTCATGGGATATTAAAGAATACCCATAATTTCACTAGATATTAATAAATTCCTCCCAAAATCCTTTTTTTGAACCCCCCTCCCAATACATCTTTCTAATAAAATAAACGCCTATTTTAACTAGATACCCCTTTTTATACCCCCAAATACCTATAAAACCCTTGATACCCCACATCCCCCACTAATACTTACAATATATTGACCTTATTTTTCACCATTTAAAAACCCCCTTTATTAATGAACGTGATAAGATATTGGTCAAAAGAGTGAAGCCCCCATGGGTCTAGACTTGTGCCCTTGCCTTAGATAATGCACCCAATGCTATGGTGCACCCCTTTCCTCTGACAACTTCCTCCTTAGATTGCACACCCACACCAATAAGTGCACCCTATCTACACAAGAGTGTTCCTACATCAAGTGAGTCTGCCCTTCACCTAGCCTTCTACCCCTTACTTGATTGAAGTAAACCCCTAATCCAATAGTGCACCCAACCTCAAGCTCAAGCTTCTCTCCATGCCTTGCGCCCTTATCTTCTCACCAAGTTCTGGATTGAGCTCATGCATATTTCTCCTCTCAAGAAATGCACCCTAGCTCAACTCAAACCCTCACTTCCTCCTCACTCAACTCTCTGAAGTGAAAATTAGTCTCCTTTTCCCTGCTTTGCCTCCTTTAACCTTATATCAAGTTTAACCTAGAAAACCAAGGGCTCAGATTAGATCCAATCCTTCCTCCAAAATGCGTGGATGAGATTGCATCTCATAAACTCACTTAAGTTTCCATAGTTTCACTTTATGTTCATTAACTCACATTTAAGGGAAATTAGTGTCACTTTATGACTTAATTGAATAGATTCACTTTAGACTTAAGTGAATCAATTCAAAGTGAAATTATAACATAAAGTACACACATGAGGGTAATACTCCACTCCTTTGTGTTTAAAGACTCACAAACAAAAGGGGACCACTTTCCTTGGTACCCAAACCTCAAAACTCCCTCTTACCGAGGAAAGTGTCACACACCCCTCCAAACATGTCCCTGAAGTGGAAATCCTTGCCCCTTGGCAAGGCCATAGTGAGTAAATCTCCAACCTTCTCATCAAAAGTGTCCTCTCAATCTAATATTCTCATCACCATATCCAAGTGGGACCCATACCTCTCTCCCCTCTATCATCAACCTCTGAGGCTCTCCAACATACTCATTAGCATCCTTCAGGGTCTCTTAAAACCATCCCATCTTCCTTTTCCCTAACATAACCACTGGTGGATTATTCTCCTAATGCCTATGAGTCTCATACACATATCTCTGATCAATATTTTGTAACCCTGAAGAACTTGCACCAACTGTCTGTATACTCTATAAATATGACTTTGATCCTATCCTAGGTGGACCATTTGATCCAAAATGGATCTAGGAAGGCCTAAAAATCAAATTTATCGAAATAGGAAAAAACCAATTCCATTGCATCGGAATCGTCAATTGATTCTGTCCATATAATGTTTTCTACAAATGGACACTGTATGCGAAAGTTATCGCATTCTAATCAATTTCCCAAACATGCAAAAAGCTAAACTTGTCAAAGTTAATAGGTTGTACTATTGATGTTATGAGTACGACATAAGGCGTCATGATGATGTTAGCGGGACATGTGGAAACACAAGGAGGTGACATGTGTCACTAAGTTTGGTCATTTTCAGGCTGAGTTGGACCAGTACGGAAATGACACACGACATTGTACGAACATGACATGTGGCAGTCTGTACATTACATGGACCAATGATACACTAACATGTGGAAATATAGATGTCGGGTGTTTGTACAGATGTTGATGTGGTAGTTTGACTGGGTAGTATGGATGATGATGTGGAAGGTGACTTGGCAATACAGATGATGACATGGCACGACATGTGGTTGTACGACAGTGATGTGGCAGGTGGCATAGCATCTAATTGTGCATGTTGAATGGGTGCTCATTGTACTATATAGGCCAATCATAGTGTGACACATGGCCCAATCAGACGATACCTCGAATTTTTCCAATATTGGCTTGGGTCAAAAAAAAATCTTCTTTTGAGGGTTTCGAACCCTTGACCTCTGCGGCAAGCAACAGACTCACCACATGCACCAGCCAATTGGGCATGTTTGGTTCTTGTTGATAAAAGTGGTGGAATTTATATTTAAAGTTGTAGTTGGAATGTTTTTAGGGCTAAGCCTCAGTCATAGTGGGCTAGCGTTAGGCCACTTGGCACCCCACGCGACTGGGGGCTAAGGATAGGGGCTTATCCTTTGACAAGGACGCAGGACAGGCCTAGTGACATATCACATGGAAATGAATATGACTAGCAAAATGAATACCAATGGATAAAGACCAGGGGCATGCCCAGCCTGAGGACATATGGTGCTTCCCATATGGACATGAGCCCAGGTAAAGGGGGATGCGCACCAAATTTTGCCAATATTGGGTTTTAATTTTTGGGTACCACTTGTTTTATTTTACTTTCTAAATTGATTTCACTTTGGGGAATGGTTTATTTTTGTTTTTTTTCATGACTCTTATCAATCAATTCAGGGTTGTTTGAACTTATGAAACCTTGTGTCTAAAAGAACTTGACATCCGAACTAAGAATCTACAGCTAACATTGCACCTAATGCGCTTATGTTCGGCGTCAGTAAAATTCAAGAAGGTAAAGTGGCCACACAACTACACTAATCGTGAATCGTCGATGCATTGTCAACTTCGATGGAAGGCGGAGTTGGTTTGCATGAGATATTCACCATGAAAATTCAGGAGGTAGCCGATCCCCATCAGTACCGCTAAAATAAGGGAAGGGTATACATTAACAAAATTCGTAAAGAAATCATTGATAGTCGATGATTGATGCTCTTTATCGGGTTCGTGGAAATCTAGAAGGGTTAAAAAAACCCTTTTTGTCTGCGATAAACATATCGTTGGTTCTTGATCCTGGATACACTTTCGACATAGGGACTTTTTTGAGAGAGTCGATCTAGGAGCACTTGGATAGTTTTATTGTTGATCAATGATGCTTGATAGTTTTCAGTATTGACAAGATAGGATTGGGTTTTAGAACATGTAGCTTAAATAAATTCTTGATTCCATTTAGCATGAGTAAATGAAGACATCGATCTCGAGTGCCATGTGTATGTATCATGTAAGGGTGTCGTATGACCTAGTTTTGTCTAAAGTCATCTGAAGTTTTCCTATCACATCTATAGGTCATCCTTGCCATGTCATATTTGTATGGAAAGATCGATCGTCATCAGATATTTTGCAAGAATATATCAACGAAAATGTTTTGAAGCTAAATGTCGACCCTCGACTCACCAACTAGACTAGCGAAACAATGGGATGTTTTTGGCATAAGATACAATCGAATTATGAAATTAAATAGACCAATTAATGCTTCATCCTACATTTGTTTCTACCTTGTGCGCCAATTCAACAACAACAATTTGAAATCATCGATAGGCCACATTATGACCTACACTCGTGTCGTCAACCCATGATCCAATTTAATTATAAATGACTTTGAAAATCTTGGGGAAGATTTAATAAAACTACATTCATAACCCAAATTTAATGGATGATGCAACAAGGTAAGTTCATCCCTATTTAAATATCTAGAATGGTTTTGAGCAATTTCATTCAGTGCACAAGTTTGAATTCCAGAGCATTCGAAGAAGCAAAGAAAACGTCTTGAGACTGTGTTGATCCTCAGATTATCAAAATGAGGTTAAACAAGTTGCAGAGGTATCTATCCAAGTTTTTCCATTCAACAGTCATGATTTATATATGCATCTAATATATTACATGGTATCTAACTATGTTCTGGCTGCAGGTAAAATTCCAACGAGAAATCCAACCACCAGATGCTCGCAAAGAGCACCCAAGCTAAAGGGATCTGAAACAGGTGAATTTTCTTCTCCAGGGACTGTGAGGTAGTTGGAATACACTCCCAGGGCAGAGCCGGTCATAAAAACCTCAAAAAATAAATCCTTTGTCCAACCCCTGGTCTTCGGTGATACAAAAGAAAGCACCAAATCCAAAGTAGTGCTCCCACAGTGGGGGGAACTTTTCAACAGAATCAGTCAGGAGGAGTACCTGGAGTGTATCCCACACAATGACCCAGATGTAAGGGCGCTCGATGACTAGTTGTTCCCAAACATCTGACAGTTATATTTTCACATGGTAGCCAAAATAACCCCATTTTTCTCTTGCATAGAAGTTTTGAAGTGGCTAATTGACCACACAGACATGCATAAGTTCTTGATCAACTATGAGAATGGTGGGTGTGTCAGATTTTTCCTCCCAACAAAAGTACAAAAGTACTACAAACTCAGAGACCCAAAGGAGTGACTAAACACAGACTTCGTTGTGAATTTTTATGAATTTGATGACACCAGACGGTTGATGGCCTCATGGTTGAAGGAGGACAAAAATTTTACAAACTCGAGGAGTGGCTGGTATGGAACAGTCAACTTGAGGGAGCCATAGATCTACTTGATGGCTCTCATATTTCGACTGTATGGAGAGAAGGATTGCTCCAAGTTTTCAGAAGCATAGATTCTCTTGGCATACACAGTGGTGATCTCTGGAAGTAGCTTCAATTGGGGAGCGATAATTTACAAACAATTGAGCATCTATGTACAAAAGGATCAGACGTTGAAAGAAGGGGAAGCACTTAGTTTCCACATGGCCTCATACGTGCTCGATCTGTGCAAGAAATTTCTTTGTCGTCATGAATTTAAGATGGCATATTCCGAATCTCCATGTTCATTTTTATTTCAGAATACTTGGGGAGAACATGTACAAAATATCCTACACACTCATTTATGATGAATTCATCACTCGTGTTCATTTTATTATATTTAAAAAGGAATAACCAAGATTATCTGAAGCATCCAACAAAATGGTATCAAAGGTAGGCCACTAGTATTTGGATGAATGCTCAACCTATATTAGAGTGTTCGGGGCCACCGGAGCACGGCATATACTACCCGCTCATGTCCCAGGATGACTCATTGTGGGAGAAATCTATTATCAGACCATTCTGCAAGGATATAACGCCACACTAGTTAAGGACAAGAAGTGGGCTTTCATACCCTATGGTTTCCATGTGGGGTTTTATCTGGTAAAGGAAATTTCTATAGCCAAAAAATAAGGGATGCACCAACTTGAATTCAGGTTCCCGATAGGCTGATTTAGCAAGAATGGCCCTAAAGGCCTGGTCCTCCAACATGCTTCATAGGTATCATCATGTTGGCCATACAAACATGATAAATTTGAGGATGAAATTTTCATAAAGTGTGCTCAGGACTGGGAGGAGGTAGTACATAGGATGGACAACCCAAATATGACCAAGTTCAAGGCCATGTGCATGAATGAACAAATGGAATCAATAGATAATTTGGCTCAAGAGGCTCTCAAAGTTCAAGAAGATATCAGAGAAGGAGAAACTATGGAGGCAGAAAGAAGAGGATTTCTCTTGCTAGATGAGGAACAAAGAATCATCAATTAGTTGTAGAATGATCTTGATCTTGTACAAATGTTGAGGATTCCCACTGATGACTTGATCAAAAGAAGAGGAGAGTTAAGTGGCTTAGAGCCAATACAACTAGAAGAAATTAACAGGCATGAAAACCCTGAAGTTCGATCACTGCAGATAAGATCACCAGGGGGAATTTCAACCCAGCCTGAGATATCGAGGACACCGGGTAGGACAAGTGTACCTAACCCCTTGTTCGACTTAATAACCATCTATGATGATGAGGAGAGTTTGGAGGTTTCCCTGGTGACTCCAGTGAAAATTACAGAGGAAAGGGAACCTGAGAGAGCATCTACCCTAGGTCTTAATTCTCCAATTCAAAGCCTTCCACAGAGAAACCATGAGGTCTAAAGTGCCCTAGAAACTATGCTACTCAACCTGTCGAAAACCCCAATGAACAGATCGATGGATGAGCTGGGATCGGGAGGTTAGAAAAATTAAGTTTCACAACAATAAATTGACACATCAACAACCTATTACCAATTAAGTAACAAACCTACCCATGGTGCTTCAATTTTGGCCAATACCTCACCATCCTATGAGAAACAAATAGAGGCTGAGCCATCGGGACATATGGAAGAAGTTCAGGAACCCGTCCTAGAACAGGTTCACACAGTAGGGAGCCTGGGAAATACTCTAACCCGAGGATAAAAAAAAATCCCAGAAACGGTCGATGAGGTTGTCGATATACAAGCAATCGCCAATGACTGAAAGAGAAAATCCATCATGAAGAGAACCACTAAAAAGAGGAGGCTTACGTTGGATAGTTCGATTCTCATTACCACAAAGGAGACGATGATCAGCACAGAACATGCCAACATGTTTGAGATTATCGAGGCAAGGATGGCTATCAAAGATGCCACATTGGATAGAGAAAGAAGTGACGAAAAGCATTTGGCCACTGCACTTAAGGAGTTAGAGCATCTGCGCCATTTGGAAAAATACTATCAGAACTCCACACAGGCCACAATGTTTTTGAGAAGTTAATTTCAATATGCTTATGACAAATTCACAAATGAATGACACCTTTTCACTGCAGGTATAGCCAATTTCCAATAAGACACCCTTATGGCACTAGAGACCTACAAGGACATGGAAAGGTGATATGAGAAGGCTCACCAAGCAGTAGAAATGATCGATTACATCAATGAAGTTCAAAATGGCCAAGACACGGAAGAGTAAGACATTCAGGTGTTGAGGGAAAACAACATAGATCGAATCGGGAAAGCTATCAAATACTAGGTGAAAATGGCCCAAGAACCTCAGCGGGAAATTATGGAGAAATGAGTTAATTGAAAAAAGAGTTGGGCAAAGATTAATCATTAGATGAAAGACATCGGCCTCCCAGAATTTGACTCACCTGAGGACTTTGTCTACTTGTATGACATAGTCAAACAACATGTGGAACAATACTCAACATGGAAAGTAGAGATAGAAAAGGTGGCGAGCATGGCACCAGCTCAGGTACAACAGTTCATGGAGCGCTTGATCAAGGCTCAAGCAGTTTTGCAGTGGTTAAGTGTCAAAATAGTCAAGTACCGAGCATGGGTAGTAGAAGTGAAATAAATTCTTTCAGCCCTGATGGGGCAGCACAAGTTCTCATATTCCAACACATGCGAGGAAATATTTGTCAAATGGTCAGAGTATGAGAAGAGTCATCCACTTCAGTAAAACTATTTGATGACTCTTATAAGACAGATAGATGAAAGTGCCATGTGGTGATGTTTTTTTACTTATCTTTCACTTTTTATAGCTATGTTTAGTTAATGATTCATTATAAATAAGAGGATTAACCTTTTAACAAAGGTCGATGGTGCTAGCGGGAAAACACTGCCTTAAGACTACACTAGGGTTCAAAATTTAGGCAGATCACAACCATATAAAAGTAAACTACTTCTCCAACTACCCCAAACATACCCCAGACTCATATAAGAAAAGAAAAGATGAGAAGGATCATGTAACTATACCTCTACTCTGTGTCGAGTGATGATCCTCTCGTACATGAAAGCTTTGTTGATTGCACGCCTCCTCCCAAGGCTAGCCTGCATTCAAAGACAAAAAAACATAAAGCTACAAGCATGCAATTCATATACAAATAAGGGTTAGATGTTAGAATATCAAAACATAAACCACTAACAACATTCAATACACCATGATTTGGGACAGGAAAAGTAATAACTCAATGATTACTTACAACCAAAGTTAGCTATTGCTCCACGAAGCTGGTTCGAGATCCTCTTCACTAAGCTCCAAGTGCACTTCTATATGGATTCTCCTCTTAATACTCTTCTTGAGAAGTGAAATGGGTTTTTGATGGAGGAAGAAGGGCAAATTGGGGAATTCTAAGGCAATTCTCACAAAAGGGCTCCAATGACTTGGGGCAAGGAGGGGATGTGAAACATCAAAGTTTCATTGTTATTATGTTTATATATGCAATGAGACCCCTAATGCCTCCTTTTATATGAAAAAATGATGGTTATTCAATTGGTTGATGGTCTATAGTCGGTGGATTAGTTGGGAAACTATCCAATAGCCCGTAATGTCAACAAATTCCTTGCAACTTTTTATTTTTTGAAACTTTTTCAAGTATACACAGGCTACAGTGGTGCAACATGCATATGTATGTGGGTTGTAATGGTGCAGCAAGCGTATGTACGCGAGAATTATTGGTGCAGGGGGCGTACATCTTCAAAAAATGAGTTTTTTAGAAGAGAAACTCAGTGATGGCTTGGGAAAAAATGCAAGTAAGAGGGTCAAAGGCCAAGTATGCATATGTACAGAATTTTAGGGTTATAAGAGATGGTTTTTGCAAAGACCCTCATTTTTTTATAATTGTAAAGAACTATTTCTGAACTACCTTAATTGAGAGGTCATGTTCGGGAATAGAAACAAACTTATGTTTTTCATCAAAGGCATTGTGTGATTGAATTTGAGGAGGAATTACTTCCAACTTTATTTCATGAATGGATGATGTAATGAGTAAGAGTTTCTGAATCTATTGATAAGTTAGTTGTTTCAATATTTTTGTAGTTCTTGTCTCTAATGATGAAAGAAAATCGTTGAGTTAATGAGTGATTAATGCTATAGCTAAGGAAACTATTTTTCTTTCCATCATTTTATTGCATGTATGTTTTCTTTCGATAATTGTATCTCAGTCAATAATTGAAATACCAACAATTTAATGTATTAGTACTAGGCTTGTCACATGTGTGAATATCTTTGTTTGCATTGCTTGAGCATAAGGGTTATCCCATGATTAGCCTTCTTCTATAGTTAAGATCCCCCCTTTTACCAACTAGTTTATACCAACACACATATTTTAATCAGACCTATCTAATAAAAGAAAATACAAAAAGAGAACGTTAAACTGAAGGAGGAACTTTCGTAAGAAGATATTCTATCAATCACTACATAAACACCATCGATAAATTGGTTGTATCGAAATATATGGAGAACCATTCCACCATCAAACTCTGTAGAGTATAATTGGGCCTATGTGGTGGGTTTGGTTCCTTTTATTGGTTTAAAGGGATTTAAGACCCCTCAAAAAAACTATAACATATGATTTTGGGGTTTTTTTATGCTGATTTTGGGAGATTTTTCCCATTTTTTGGTGATCTGGATCCCGATTTGAGGTCAGATCTTGGGAGGAAGTTGGGATAGGATCACCAACTCAAATCCTATATAAATCATAGGTTTTTGACATACTAGGAGGTTCATAATTGCAGAATGATGATTATTCTATGAAGCTTCAAGCCATTTTTATGTAGGGAAGCCATTGAGGAAACAAACTTTAGAGGCCAATTCTAGGAGCTACACTCAACCTTTTTCATTGTCGTCAGTTGTGTTGGATTCTTGAGGTCGATTAGAACACAACCAGACAAGTTTGCAATCCTTTTGATACATTTATGATTTACGTTTGAAGAATTGAATATAAATAAGAAAGTCTCACCCACTGAAACAAAGGCCTGGAGACGTAGGCAATATTGCCGAACTCTGTTAACAAACTTGTTGTTATGGTTTGTTGTTATTTATTATTATATTATGATCTGAATTTCTTTATGATGGCTACTATATTATCTCATTAAGTTCTTCTTCTTTCCTTAAATCCTAAATGGTAATTGAACACATACTTAAATCTTAACCAAGTCTTTAAAGATCATTTTCGGATCAAGTAGTATCGGAGCAGGTTGATAGTTGGATGTTTGAGTTTGCATGATTACCAGGGAAAATGTAATTTGTGTTGAAGGTTATCTTGTAGAATGAGATCGAGATATTGGATCGATAAAGAGGACTTCTCAAAGTGAGGATATGGCATCAGAAGAAGGCATGCCTCAGAATGAAATCGAGTTGCAAAATACTTTATTCACCATGTCTGATATGGTAAAGGTATTATATGAGGATTACTTACAACGAAAGAGGCCTTTCCAAGGGGAATATTCAAAACAAGGAAAAAGTGAAGAAGGAGAGGATCCTCCTAAAAGTCCTCCTTCACCTCTTTCTTCTCCATCATCCTCTTCTTCTTCAAGTACAAGTTCAAAATATACCGCAAGAAAACATTCCCATAAACATAAACATGAAATTCCTTTACTTAAGCTTGATGTGAAATTTGAATTGCCCATGTATGATGGTGAAGTAAATGTTGAGAGTCTTGATAATTGGGATAGACAGATGGAAGTTTATTGTAGTGTGAAACAAATCAAAGATGAATCAACTCAAATCAAGTTGGCATCACTTCGTCTTGCAGGCACATCACTCATCTGGTGGAAGAGTAAGTTACAAAATGGAACACAGCAAGTTGGTAATGTATTTCCATCATGGAAGGATTTTGTTTTTTCACTTAGAAAGAAATTTTATCCTTTGGGTTATAAGGAGAAATCTTTAATTAAATGGTAAATTCTTAAACTAAGAAAAGGACAAATTGTGCAAGAATACATGAATGGATTTCATAAGATGGAATTAATGTTAAATATTCCATTACATATACAAGAAACTCTTATGAAGTATATAAGAGGTTTACCTACACATATTTGTAACACTGTATTTATGTTTGGAGCTACTAATCTTGATGAGGTTTATGTTCAAGCAACATACATTGAAGTAGGGAAAACGTGAGTTGATGTATCAAGGGAATCATCTTCAAGGAGAGAGGACAAAAGAAAGGGGAATGGAAACAAAGAAAATTTAGGGATGGTGAAGGAAGGGAAGATCTCTTGCAAGCATTGCAAGAAAGAAGGACACAATGATGACCATTGCTCACAATTTCATCCAGAGAAGAGACCAAAGTGGTTCAAAGAAAGGAAAGGGAGGAAAACTATTGCAACAACAACACAACCAACAAACTTGGGATATGATTTAGGTGATGAGAATAAAATCACAGCAGTTGGTTTGACAGGTAAAATTGGTGATGGATATGATTCTAGAAGTAAATTGTTTCACATAAGGGTGATAATGAAACATACTAAGATTGATACATTGATATATAGTGGATCTCAATCTAAATTGATTTCAGAGGAAGTGGTTAAACAATTTGGATTAAACACTAAGATGCATCATAAACCTTACTCACTTAAATCGATAAGAAACAATCATAAATTTCACATAACAAAGAAATGCACTTTAAATTTTGAAATATCATCAAAGTTTGTGGATGAGGTAATGTATGATGTGGTGCCACTCAATGAATGTAGAATGGTATTATGCATCCCTTGTTTGTATGATCACAAAGAAATCTTCTACAAGGAACATAATCAATATCAAATAAATAAAGAAGACAATGAATATCTTGTACATGCTTATCACTTAAAAGGAAATCAATCTCTTCAAACAATGGAACAATTAAGGAAGACAGATTATGCAAGAAACACACCTATAATTGTGCCAAATAAAGTAGTTGATATTAAGCATGACCATGATATGGTTGTAGAATGGAATTTGAATCATACTTTGCTTCAAGATAAGCTAATGTCCTGCAAGCACATCAAACATGTTAGCTCATTTGCAGTTATATTTCTGATGTTATCACTGCAAATGTTTTCAACATGGATGGTAGTGGCTTCAGTAAGATGGGAAAGATTACAAGTGGCTAACACTGTACTTTCAGTTGTCATGGTTATTTTTCAATTAATTATGATGCGACAGGTGCATAGGACAGAGTTTAAAGACAAAGGACAAGTGGGGTGGCCTATCCCGCACTTGACGACTGATTAATACCCTTTTGGAGGACCAAAAGGTCTTAGTGGGGAGGCATGATCCAAAATGGATCTAGGAAATCCTAAAAAGAAAAGTTATTAGAATCAGATGAAACCAACACCATTGTGTTGGGCTCTTCACGTTGATTCTGACCATGTAATGTTTTCTACAAATGGACATTGTATGCAAAAGTTATCGCGTTCTAATCGATTTCTTAAGAAGGAAAAAAGTCAAACTGGTCAAAGTCAACAAATTGTATTGTTGACTTCAGTAGTACGACAGGTGACATCATCATGAATTCATGATGGCATCAGTAGGGCAAGTGACATCACGAGGAGGTGACACATGTCACTCAGTTTTGGCATTTTTGGGCTGAGTTGGACCAATACGAAAATGAAATGTGGCAATGTACGGACATGAAATGTGTTAGTCCATACGTTATGTGGCCCAATGATAGGCTGACACATGGAAGTATTTTTATCGAACAAATTGGTAAGTGCAGACACAAACGGATCTCCCTAGTTTCACCCTGAAACTAGAACAAAACAAGACATAATATAGAATTTTCCCTAAGTTTTAATTATCAAGCATACTAAATAACAAGGGATAAATGACATACCTTTTAACTGTTGTTTTTTCTTTCTAGTTTCGTCCTTGCTTCATTCCACGGCTTATGGGATTCTGAACCTTTTAAATGACATAATCCAACAAAGTGAAAGAAACAATGTATACTTAACAAAACCTATGTATGTGATCAAGGAGTCATACAATAAAATAAGAGAAATTTTATGGGAAAGAAATATATCACTATATTAGAAATATGAAAAGGAGAATAGAACCGATGCCTTGATGTTGTAAGGTCCCTTCCAACAGTTCCTTTCTTCCCACAACTTCTTCTCCATGAATTATGAGACTATATATTTGAAAGTCACTCACAATCTCAACTTGGCAAAGTGAAAGTCAAACGCAACATAGGCCCAAACACTCCAAACTCTAAAACTCAAGAACTAGAAATTCCCAAAAATATCTAACCATTCCAAAGCTAGATTTCCCATGAGAAATCTTCTCCTTTTATAATTTGAAAAGGATAGGGTTAGGACGTTAGGATGATCCCACTAGAACAGGAATGTGACTCATAACCAAACTAATCGGAGGCCAGCTCACCCTTGAAGCATCCATTCTAGAAACGTTGAGAAGATTGTCTTTTTCTTCGTGAACAAGATCATCGAACCCTTAAAACTAAGTAGATTGTGACAACGTTCCAGGCCACTATGGTGAAAACTGTGACAATCCTAAATTGTCTCACCCTTAACACTGAGAAAGGTGCGATGGTCCATTTTTATAAGGTTTTGACAAAGGAAAAGATAATTTTCATCTTTCTGGGAAAATGTGTCTTCATTCGTATTCATGGATTCAGGCCATTGATCCTTCTAAAGAAAAAGAATAGGTGTACATCAATAATGGTCATAGAGGTGAAGAAAATAATGTGTAACAGTAAGCCCCCCAAAGTATGAAGTTATAACATAATGATAGTTGAAATACTTTGTCGAGTATGTGTAGGGAACAAGGAACACGTTGGTCGAAAACCTACCAACAAACAAGGAAATACAGTACAATAATATATCATCACTGAGGTAGGCATTCCCATACTCAGAATACAAATGACTCAAAGGATAAATGGTGACATGGAAAGATCCATGTCAATTAGGAAATATCATGACCACCAAACATACACCGTGAATCCATGACATTATGACTCAAATTTGTACATAGCTACCAAAAATACATTGTGGATCTATGTGTTAAAGACTCAAATTTGAACATAGCCATGAGACATACAATGTGGATCTATGAAACAGTACAATATAGATATATTCCAAGGCAACCTGCATCTGTCAAAAAAGATTGAGGGTCTTCATCTCCATCACTCGATAGTACAAATCTAACCATGAGAATACATGTGTTGAAGTCAAACATGGTAGAAACCACTTGATTACCAGTCATTAGTGAATATAGTTAACAAGTGCGAGGGAAATCACCATTAATGTCAATGAATCCCAAGGTATACTAGTACAATCCAACATGTGTGAATTTATGAGTTGAAGTCAAACACTCAGCGGAATCTCTCGATCAGGGGTCAATAATGAAAACCCACTGTCAAAAGCGAGGAAACTTGTCATTGAGGCATGAAATTTCCAAGGTACCAATTAGTTTCTAAGTCTAATTCCTGGATAATGTGTTGAAGTTGGTAGGAAAAGACTCGTCACAGGAGGGCCTTAATGTATCCCCCATCAATGACACAAAATGGGTAAAAATATTTGACATAGATTAGAGTAACAAGTGATTCAGGGTTGACTCAGGGATGGGCGATGCAATATAAGTCTTAAGGATTGCAGAAATGGTCGACACAATAAAAGGATTTCTGGTTTGAACTTCTCTTTGAACATATTGACGACATGACAACTGTCTTGCAAACACTAACTTAACAACAAGGATCACAGACCAATTTCTAATCTTGTAAAGGAGTATGATCAAAAGACAAGCATATTTTCCAACCTAGACACAAAATGAGTGAAAGGGTGTCATGTTCAAAAGTGAATCTTCCATAGAATACAGGTTTAGATACATTTCTTTCCCAATTTCCTCCCACCATTTCTGGAGAGTACCTCTTTATTTTTACACAAAATTGAGGAGGATAACATATTCTTGAACTGTATGCTCATCCTTCAATTGAGTCCCTCAAAGTATGTTTAACGAACCCTAGGAAGGAGTGGTTTGGTCCCATATGTGCCTTACTATGTTTGTTTTACGAGTCCAAATAAAGTAAAATTAGTTGTTTTTCATATTTAGAGAGTCTGAAAAAGACTTAAACGAAACTCCAAAATGTCATTTTTCATAAAGTAATCTGATGAGACTGAAAATAGATAAACTATTGTTCAACAAACACTTTCTTCAAATACTTTAATGAGCGTGAAAAGAACAAGATCGTTCGGCAATGTTTTCATGTTTAGAGAGTCTGAGAATATCTTAAAGGGAACTCCAGGGGGTTCCTTTTTTGTATAACCTTTACGAGTCTGAAAAAGTGATAAAATTCTACTCAGTTATATTCTCATGTATTTATGAGCATGAGAAAGAACAAATACTAAGCTCGGGATTATTTTCATTTTTACACAATCTTAAAACAAATCAAAACTATGCTTTGGATAGATTTTATTTTTACACAAGCTTAAAAACTAAACAAAACTATGCTTGGACCTGGTTTCATTTTTACACAAGCTTGAACCAAAGGAAACTATGCTTGAGGTAGGTGGTTTGATTTTTACAAAATCTGGAATAAGAGAAAATTATGCGTGTGACTTCCCAACGCATTATCCAGGGATGGTTGGTACTTTGTCCCCAGCTTAAGAAGCTAGTGACTTAACTTCAACATGAAGTCGAGAGGTTGTAAGAAAATTCCCCCCAAGATTTGTTTCGTCCAACTGCAAAGGAGAAATAAATGAAGCTTCAAATACTAGACGAAGGGCTTGACTCAAAATTAGAGGGGTAAAAATCTATTTCATTTTTTAACAAGTTTGACACTTGAATAGGAACTATGCTCGAGACGCGATATTTTATTTTTTAACGATCTTGACACGAAAGAAGAACTCTTCTCGTAATATTTGTTTCATTTTTTAACGATGTTTCCATAGGGACAAAAAACTATACTCATGACCTTTGTTTCATTTTTTAACGAGGTTTCCAGAGAGACGCAAAAATATCCTCACAACTGGTTTCATTTTTTAATGAGCTTGAAATAAAAAAACCATGCTCAAACTCCTCTTCTTGATCATTGCTTCCAAGAAGACAATGCTCTGGAAGGAAACCATTTCAAGGGACAAAAATCATTCATGTCTTCCAATATATCTTTACTTAATGGAAGAAACACACTCTGGAAGGAACACATGTAGAGGGTCATGACAGGGTTAAGGAGATCAATCTTTAAAAGCCCTATCGAAGAGTTCACCATGTCAAGTACCGGATCCAAGTCATAAGAGACTGAGCTTACAGTGAGAGGATCATCTTCATCAGCAACTGAAGGCATGGGAAACAATTCCACATAATTGACCTGTGGTGAGGGCGATATTGTCTACATATAAGAACCATTTAGGGAGGTCATTGAGTTGATGGTCAAGTCAGGGCCAATGAATGAAAGTTGATCAATAGTCACAATTCTTCCATCGCAAGGAAAATATATCACATGAAAAAGAGTGGAAAATATAGCTTTCATGGAATAGACATAATCTCTCCCAAGCAGTAAATCAAAATCCAAGGGGACTTGGACTACCATAACATCAATGCAGACACTTTTCCCTCCCAAAGTTAAGGGAAACTATGGAAGGACTCCTAAAAGGTGATTGGTTCTTTTGTTAAAATCTAACATATTCTTCATAAACCAAAGCTTTCCAAGAAATAAAGGACAAAATATTAACAAATGCATCTTCGTCTATCAGTGTATGAGGAACGAAATGTCCACAAACCTGTACTATAATATTGAAAGGAATGTGAGAGGGAAAATGAGGTCTAGTTAGCACACCTCAATAAAAATGAATGACCTCATTACTTGGAGGGGGTTCCACGGGAGAAGGAGGAATACCCCCCAACATGGGAGATTTTTTATCAACGAGAAAAACGTGGGCAGTATCAAGTTTACTCTCTAGCGTGAGAGTAGGATCGAACGATGATGATATCATATCAACTACTTGATTTGTATTATCCAAGGGGAGAATGGGGTCAACGGATGAAAACAGATGGATCGCTTGGGTTTCACTCTCTAAAGGGAGAGTGAGGTTGACCGTGGATAGGATCAGATCGACCACTTGGTCAACTCGTTCAACTAAGGATGTGACCAGATTGACTACCTGATCAACCAGGCTGACCGATGAAGGGACCATATTGTTCATTCCATCAACTACATGTGGGTGGAGAGTAAGGTTGCAATAAGAGGGTGGAAGTGGAGGATGGGAAACAATCATGTCTTTCAATAATTTTGAGGCTTCATCCATATGAGGGAAAAGGTGAGTTTGATGACTCCCTTCGCATAACCTACACGGGAACCTGACTCTACGTTTCTTCTTCCCAACGATATCCTAACTAATTGATGGGAGGTCATCAACATGTTGTTTATAGGTTGATGACATGGGCTAGTGAGGGCATGTAGACCATGCTTCTATAACCTTATATAGACCAGGGAAATCCTTAAGAATATGGATACCCTTACAAAGCCTTCAAGGGTACTTAGGCTTACAGGTTGTTTTGATGATCTTCACATCATCAACACTCCCAACATGATTAACAGTAACTGGTTGTTTTCCAACATTTCTAGAAGTGGTTGGAAGTTTATACTCTTTCTTATTTTTCTTTTTCTTAATCTTCCTTTTCTTCTTTTTCTTATCCATCGGGTTACTAGCTTCCAATCTTGGAATCAACGAAGAAGATGAAACAGAGGAAGACCTTGCAAATGAAGAAGGAGAAGAACATCATACTGGTGAAGAATTTGAAGGATCAACATGAGGTTGATGTTCTTGAGGGGAAGTGGTTACAACCGAAGAAATTTCCTCATTAGGGATTACCTAAGTGGAAATAAACCATACCAATAATCCAATTGTGAGACCTGGAAGGCTCAAAGTAGCGATGTAAGGACTACCAATGTTTCTGTAAGAAGGAAAAACAAAAGGCTCCCCTAGATCAGGGGCTACTTCATTGGTCATTTTGAGAACTGATTCCATAAATACAAATCCAACTTAATGCTTGTAAAGGAAAACAAACAACACATGCTAAAAATCTAGTAAGAAAGCAAGCAAATAAAACCTTCTCACAATCGACGCACTAGTTGGTGATGAAATCTAATGTCATGAGAATAAAGTAAGAAGGGGATGAGATATAGAGGGTGGAAAAGTTACGTTGACGACCAACTTAACGGACTTATGCCTTGGTGCAAGCTTCCACACAATAAACGTGGATTTACCCTCCAAGGAGCCCGAGTGATTTTAGCCAATGTGGATTCCAAGTACAGCGAAGACTTCCCCTTCACCGTCACCTCGTGTATTGCCCTAAAGAGAAAGGCCACTAAGGTTACCAACTACCACAATGATGCCTGGGGAAACAATCAACAATCTGATACATGCACAAGGGCAGGGTAAATGAGCCTGAAATCGACTTGAGAAGACCTACACATGGTTGTTTTCTCAAGTGACCCCCAATAATACGTGTAACCACTACACCAATACCAACAAAGTAGGGTTAGTCACTCTGCTAGTCTCAATGCGACCTCATGATTGACCCTTATGTGAGAAAGGATTCCCAGGACAAAATGTAATAAGTGGATTTACTGCTCGCTAGCACAAGATTCTATGTTTTTTTACAGCTTTGGAAAGTTATCTTTCACACCTATTCCAAAAACCTACACCCTATTCTAATGTAAGTTTGCTACCATAAAATATAAAAATGTCTAATCAATTTTTATAAGCACTTTATTTTAAGGTCGTTGTTTACTCAAGAGGAAAATGGTGTGAACTAAATGATGTTTTCACCGGCTATAAACAATGCAAATATATGATAATGCGAATATTTCACTTCGATAAAGTTATATTACGAGAAGGAGAAAACGTTTATCATTCACAGATGCACAATGTCCCAAAATTTTATTAAACTCATCAATATCAAGATCTTCGAGAAATGAGCCAAAGGGAATGTACACCGATACACGATTCAAGACCAAAAATTGCCCAAAACCATGCAATTTCGCTACTTCAAATGAAAATATGCCCCCAATCTGAAATTTTTTCTTTTAAAATGAACTATTTAGAAAAATAAATGTTCTTTCACTAAACAATTAATCAAAAACTATTTTTTCATACAATCGTCCCAGGATACTAGTCTAACGCAGTGTGACGATTTGAGATCGACGCATGCTAGAGAACATTACAGTGCGACAATGTCGCACTGTGTCTCAAAGAAGGGTGCGGCGGACACCTAAAAAATAGAAAAATTAAAAAGCATAAAGATTTTTTCAGTGAATTAAACAGACAATGAGTTAGACTGGATCTCCCAGTGACTTAGAAAATAGAACCTAGGCAATCAAAGAAAGAAAGAAAGAAAGCAAGACTAATAGGAAAAAAATATGTTCCCCAGTATGGTCACCAATTTTCTTATCCAAAAAATCGGTAAGTGCGGACACAAACATATCTCCCTAGTTTCACCTCGAAACTACAACAAAACAAGACATAATATAAAACTTTCGCTAATTTTTAATTATCAAGCATACTAACTAACAAGGGATAAATGACATACCTTTTAACTATCGTTTGTCCTCACTAGTGTCATCCTCACTCTATTCCAAGGCTTATGGGATGATGAAAATTTTAAATGACATAAGCCAACAAAGTGAAAGAAACAATGTATGCTTAACAAAACCTATGTATGTGATCAAGGAGTCATACAATAAAATAAGAGCAATTTTATGGGAAAGAAATATATCACTGTATTACAAATATGAAAAGGAGAATACAATTGATGCCTTGATGTTGTAAGGTCCCTTCCAACAGTTCATTTCTTCCCACACACTTCTGATCCATGAATTCTGAGACTGTATATTTGAAATTCACTCTCAATATCAACTTGGCAAAGTAAAACTCAAAGCCAACATAGGCCCAAACACTCCAAACTCTTAAACTCAAGAACTAGCCATTCCAAAAACTCTCTAACCATTCCAAATCTATCTTTCCCATGAGAACTCTTCTCCTTTTATAAGTTGAAAATGATAGGGTGAGGAGGTTAGGATGATCCCACTAGAACAGGGATGTGACTCAGATCCAAATTGATCGGAGGCCACCTCACCCTCGAAGCTTCCATTCTAGAAATGTCAAGAAGATGCTCTTTTTCTTCATACACAATATCGTCGCACCCTTAAAATTAAGAAAACTATGACAATGCCACAGGCCACTTTTGTGAAACTTGCGATGATCCTAAATCGTCACACCCTTAACACTGAGCAAGGCGACGATCCCTTTTTATAAGGTTTTGACAAAGGAAAATATAATTTTCATCTTTCTGGGCAAATATGTTTTCATTCTTCTTCAGGGATTCAGGCCATTGATCCTTCTAAATACAAAGGATAGGTGTACATCATTAACGGTCATAGGGGTGACGAAAATAATGTGTAAGAAGTACAAACGACAGGTGGTTGTACGGATGTTGATGTGGCAGGGTGACTGCAAAGTACATATGTTGATGTGGAAGCTCACTGGGCAAGTGACTTGGCAATACAGATTCTCACGTGGAACAACACGTGACTGTACGAAAGTGACATGGTAGGTGACATGGAAGATGATTGTGCATGTTGATTTTTTGTTGACTGTGTTGTATGGGAAAATCATAGGGTGACATGTGGCCCAATCAAAGGGCGTCATGTGGCACCCCAGATTTTTCCAATATTAGTTGTGGTAAAAAACAAATTCTTCCTTCGAGGGTTTCAAAACCTTGACCTCCAGGGTGAGTAACAGAGTAACCACATGCGCTGGCCACTTGGGCGTGTTTGGTTCTTGTTGATACAAGTGGAAAAATTTATATTTAAAGTTGCAGCTGGTATGTTTTTAGGTCTAAGCCCCAGTCAAAGTGGGTCAGCACGAGGCCACTTGGCACCCCACACAACCAGGAGATAAGGACAGGGGCTTATCCTTTGACAAGGGCGTAGGAGAGTCCTAGCCATAAGCCACATGGCCATGCATACGACCAACACAACGAAGGCCAAAGGCTAAAGACCAGGGTGCTACAAGACCAAGGAAATATGGTGCTTCCCATATGACCAGGAGCTCGGGTAAAGGGGGTTGCATGCCAAAGTTTTCCAATATTAGGTTTTATAACTATAATATATGATTTTTTGGGTTTTTAATGCTGATTTGGGGAGATTTTACCCATTTTTGGGGGATCTGGAGCCCGATTTAATGTCAGATATTGGGAGGGATTTGGGATACGATCACTAACTCAAATCCTTTATCAATAAAAGGTTTTTGAAAGACCAGTATTTTGAAAATCGCATAATTGTGATGAGTTTATTAATCTTGAAGCCATTTTTATGTAGGCAAGCCCTTGAGGAACCAAACTTTGGAGCCTAATTCCAGGAGCTACACTCAACCTTTTTTAGTTTCGTTAATTGTGCTAGATTCTTGAGGTCAAGAAGAACATAACCAGACCAGTTTGTAATCATTTTGATACATTTCTTATGTACGTTTGAAGAATTGAAGAGAAATAAGAAAGCCTCAACCACTAAGACAAAGGCCCGGAGACGTAGGCAATCTTGTTGAACTCCACTGAAAAACTTGATCATATGTTTCTTTTTTTTTTATTCTTATGTTATAATCTTCATTTATTTATGATGGATGTTATATTATCTCATTAACTTATTCTTCTTTCCTTAATTGCTAAATGGTAATTGAACACATGCTTAAAACTTAACCAAGTCTTTAAAGATCACCAATCACCCATAAAGTCAGTGTAATTGACATATAAGGATGTGTCCCTTGAGAATCGTCAATCTGCAATTGTGGGACATCCTCAACTTTGTCTCTCAACTCTAGATATTTCCTGAAATCTCTACCCTCCTCAAATCTGACATCTCTCCTCACAACCACTCTCCTCGGTGATGGAATGTAGATTTGGTAGGCCTTTGTGACCTCTCATTATCCAACTAGCATCCCTATCTATGTTTTGGGATATGGATTTTTCCTCTTCTCTGAGAGGACATGAGATAATTTCGAGCACCCAAATATGCAAAGGTGCTCATCATCAGGCCTACTCCTGCTGAAGGAATCCTCAACAGTTTTCCTCCCCCAATCTCTATGGGGATTCATGTTCTGCAAATAAACTACAGTACTACAAGCCTCTTCCCGCAAGTAGAATGGATGTTCTTGATCATGCAACATACTCCTCACTGCACCCACTATGGCTCTATTATTCCTCTTTACAACCCCATTCCTCTACGGGTTGTAAGGAACAATCAACTTCCTTCTGATACCCTGCTCGATATAGAACTCTACAAACTCCATGGAGGTATACTCACCTCCATTATCTGACCGCGAGACCTTGATCTTCTTTTCTATCTGGTTCTCCACGGGATATTTGAACTCTTAAAACCTTTTGAAGACCTCACTCTTGGTCTTCAAGAAAAATATGTAGGTCTTCCTGGACTAGTCATTTATGAAAGTAGCATAATACTCCCAACCACCCAAGGAAACACGTGACATGGGCCCACACACATCTATGTGTATCAATTCTAGTACCCCAATTTATCTACTATCGCTACTAGGAAAAACAGTCTTGGTGTACTTCCCAAAAGAACACCCTTTGCACACCTCCTGATGCTCAATGTTGAACTATGGCATATATGTCACAATATCTCTCATCAATCTCATAGCTCCATGATGCAAATGATCCATCCTCTAATGAAATATCTCACACAACTAGTTGTTGTTGTTGCTACTCATCAAAGCATATAAAGGATAGAAAAGGAATATGTACAAGTTCCCCTCTAGTGCCCCAAATACTTTTCCAAAAGTAACACTGGACCCCTTAGGGTGAATTAGGACCCTTTTCCCTTTTAAGGAAACCTCAAGGCCCCTATCTTGGATAGAGGAAACCAAAATAATATTCTTATTCAACCGCAAAACATACAAAACATCCTTGAACACCAAGGGTGGCATACACTCCCTCTAAATGATATTGTTCCATGCCTAACCACTCTAACTATGTTATCATATCCAAGCACTATCTCCAACTTGATTTCCATATCTCGAAGAACAGTGAAGTGCTCTCTCACACCTGACATGTGAATCGATACTCCACCGTCAATGTACCATATGTTGGATGGCATCTCTATTATTGAACAACAAACTATCAAGGAGCACTCCCTCTCAAAATGAACAACAAACTCCTCCTCCTTTTCTTCCATTGCAGTACCACCCAAATTCTCCTTCTTCTTCTTGGGACACTTCCAACATAGTGCCCAAACTAGTTGCAAGAAAACCATCTCACTTTTCTCATATCCCTCTACTACTCACGAACTCTCGGTTAATGTTGCTTGACCCCACCTTTGGTCCACTTCTTTTTCTTCTTATTTCCCTTAGCCACAAGAGAAATATCACCCTCGTCACCATATGCACCCTACTGTTGAATAGAATATCGAAATTCAACTCTAATCTCCTCCTGCACAAAGTCATCCCAGAGCCTCTCCCAACTGGGCATACGTTCTCTAGCCATGATGCCTTGCACAAAATCTCCCAAGGTTTGGAAAATCCATTTAAGGTTGTCCTCACCAACTCCGAGGGATCAAATATCTCACCAATTATTTCCAACTCATCATGAATCTAAGAAAATATCATGAGGAATGAGGTAATTGTATCTTTTTTCATCATCTTGGTGCCCCTTAGCTTCTCCTGGAGCACCATCTTTCGGTTCTAGTTAGGACTCTAGTAAAGAACGCATAATTACTTTCACACATCTGAAATTCAAAATCTTTACCATAAATATGAGGAATGACATGGTCCTTGATCACATGAATGATAGTCCTCTTGGCCCTATTGTTCCTCATCTGAAACTCAACCATGAACACTACATCTGCAAGAGGAACCATAAGACACTCCACAATATCCCGGAGCTTAAGTTCCTCCAATATCAAGACTATCTTGGCCTTCCATGGAGACCAATTACTATCCCTCACTATCATATCCTCCACCCTCAAACCTACCACCAACATGGATGCCATCTAATGCTAAAACTCATACACTCTAACCAAGTAAAAATGAGCAACATTGAACAACACAACTAAGCATTCAACACACAAAACTCAACTATGCAAATCGAGCTTCCACACAAGTGAAAAATCTGCCAACTGTTTGCTCCAAAAATCATCCACCTATTTTTCCCTCAGACTCTGATACCATGAAGAAATTTGAGGTTCCTAAGGGTGCCCAATAAGCCTATCATGTGACCTCTTGTTGGGAACTAAGTTCAAGGTACTTTCAAACTATTTTCCTCATGGTTTTATCATTGTTTTCTCACTTTCCAAAACAACCAACAAATATGAACTTTACCCTCTTCAAAATATTCCTTAAGCTTATTATTGCATGCTCTTTTGGTGCATCTTTTTAAAGGTTTTATGTAGGATTTTATTTTTTGTCCAAATTATATCTTCACATATATCAAAACATACAATACTCCTCTAGAATATTTAACAACTACAAGCTTAAAATGCTAAGCAGACTCTGACAAATGGACAAAAGTGTTTTTGGTCAACATGACCCTGGAAAAATCCCCATGGGGAAAACCAATAAGAGAGATAGATATATTATGGAGATCTAAAAGAAAATGGTACAAAAAGTAAATACACAATGAACCTGATACAATCCAAGATTATTCTCAAGCTTGCAATGGAGTCCCTCAAACTTGTTCCTACTAGCCTTTGAATAAAGAACCCTTTTCCTTGGTGCTCCCCCTTATGTTGCTATGCCTTTTCTTGCCTTCTAGTGGCATAGAATTGCGCCCTTTCCTTGGATAATGCACCCAATGCTATGGTCACCCCTTTCCTCTCACAACTTCCTCATTGGCTTGCACATCCACACCAACAAGTGTGCCCTCACACCCTACTGCACCATCTCTACAAAAGAGTGTGCCTACATCAAGGGAGTGCGCCCTTCACCTAGCCTTGCGCCCCTTGCTTGCTTGAAATGTGCCCCTACTCCAATAGTGTGCCCAACCTCAAGCTCAAGATTCTCTCCATGTCTTGGTCCCTTAGCTTCTCACCAAGTGTGCCCTTGAGCTCATGCACCCTTCTCCTCTCAAGAAATGCACCCTAGCTCAACTCAAACCCTCACTTCCTCTCTTCCTCCTCAGTCAACTCTCTCAAGTAACAATTAACCTTTTTTTCCCTCATTTTCCTACTTTAACCTTATTTGAAGGTTAACCTAGAAAACCAAGGGCCTGGATTAAATCCAAGCCTTCTTCTAAAATGAGTGGATGAGATTACATCTCAAAAACTCACTGAAGTTTCCATAGTTTCACTTATGTTCATTAATTCACTTTTAAGTGAAATTAATGTGACTTTATGACTTAAGTAAATAAAATCACTCTAGACTTAAGTGAATAAATTTAAAGTGAAATTATAATATAAAGTACAATCATGAGGGTAATACTCTCCCCCTTTGTGTTTGGAGACTCACAAACACAAGAGGACAACTTTCCTTGGTAGGCAAATCTCAACAATAATCATCTTACAACAAGAATATCATGATATAGAATTGACACCAAAAATATTATGAATTGAAAAATAAATATTCTCAAACCTAATTTAATCTACTAAACTTCTTGACTTTCTATTTTTATGAGATTGGATGCTCATTGTTGTTTTAATAAATTCAACTTCCATGAACAACACAATCTTATATCAAATTGCCTATTCACTAAAAACAATTTATTCATTTTTATAATACACTAAGTTCATACCATAAAAGTTTTCAATATAAATATCCTAATATACTCATTACAATTTAGATTCTTAATATTCAATATCTTAATATACTAGTTAACAAATTTTGTTATATTTTTAATACTAAAAAAACAATGATGATTTAACATACACTAAATATAAACACATAAATCAATTTAAAAAAAAAAATATTCATTTTATAATACACTAAACTTATACCATAAAAGTTTTCAATATAAATATCTTAATATACTCATTAAAATTTTGTTAGATTCTTAATATTAATATCTTAATATACTTCTTAACAAATTTTGTTATATTTTTAACATTAAAAAAACCAATGATGATTTAACAGAGACTAAATATAAATACATAAAATTTAACACGGACTAAATATTTATAAACCAATTTATTGATGGACATATAAAACCAAAATTTTCTAAAACATTTTATGTTTTAGAACATCAAAGCATTATGCAAAACTTCTTATGTTTCTAAACATCAAAGCATTATGCAACTTCTCGTGACTCCATTAAATAACTCCATACAAAAAATAGGCCATCAAATTTTCCATTGAAAAGCTAGCCAAGACTTTCCATAATAATTCAACTTTATAAAGAAACAAGCCAAGACTAAGATGTGACTATACATAAATAGACAAGAATCCCTGCTTTGTTGAAAAGTTTAAATTATATATTATTTATTATTACAGAAGTATGTCAAATATAAGTTTGAATTATATGTGAATATAATTATTATGTAACACATTATTGATTATTATTAAATATAATTATTGCATAAATATGTTAAATATAAAGTTTGAATTATATGTGAGCATAATTATTATGTAACACATTATTAATTATTATTAATTATAAATTTGAATTATAAGTAAGCATAATTATTATGTAATACATTATTGATTATTATTAAATATAATTATTGCATAAGTATGTTAAATATAAGTTTGAATTATTATTAAATATAAGTTTGAATTATATGTTAACATAACTATTATGTGAGAATACACATTATTGATTATTATTGCATAAGTATGTTATTATTGTATAAGTATGTTAAATATGTGAGTACAGATTTGTGTAAAAATATACATTATTTGTGTAAAAATATACATTATTGTGATGTTAGAAATATTGATTATTATTGCATAAGTATGTTAAATATGTGAGCGCAGATTTGCGTAAAAATATACATTATTTGTGATGTTAAAAATAATTATTTATTTATTTGGTAATAAATTGAATAGATAATTTTATTTCAATGAAAATTGCACAAATTCCAAAGTAATTTTGTGTAATTTAAAGAAAATAATTTACATTGCAGTTAATTATACTAATGTAACTATTTTGTTTAGAAAGTGAATTATTATAAGCTTAACTTTTTCCAATTATCTATAAATCAAATTAATTATTAAATGCACAAAACTGTAATTTTCCTATCAAGAACATTAACTTTAAATATAAACATTCAACTACACGCTAATTACTTCATGATATATTACCAAATTAAATTATACTCGTAATATTTTCCTCTAAATTCAATATAAATAAAATGATCATACAAATAACCTAATTTACACTATCTGTGTTTTGGCAGCAATTTAACTTGATACTTGTAAGGTTATCCATTTAATTTTATGCTATATTGGATTTCTTCTTATAACCTCTAGGGTTTTATTCTTACCGTCAGTTCATTTCCACTCCCAGTCTAGATGCCACCAATAATATCAAATAATAACATATTATTTGATAGTAAAAGATAGTGACCTAAATAGAATAGGTCTAGATGCCACCAATAATATCAAATAATAACATATTATTTGATAGTAAAAGGTAGTGAAGTAAATAAAATAGAGTGTTTTCTGGTGAATGGTGTTGTAAAATTCTACCGTTTACATCTTTGTTCCTTGAGTTTTTAAAAAAAAATTAGAATTTTTTACATCTTTGTTCCTTGAGTCCTTAAAATGTTTTTAGAAATTTTAATTAAATTTGTGGAGAACAAATATGGAGGAAAATGGAAGAAAAATTAAATAGAGATAGAGAATGTAATCAATGAGGTTTTCTAAGTATGTAGTAACATAAACAAATCTTAAAGCTAGAATGATATATGTTTAATAATTTGTTTATTTTTATTTTTTGTTTGTTTGATCCACTTACGTGTGCATCGGTCACGAGAATTGAACCTTGCCCAATTATAACTCCTAGGGAGGAACACAAGCACGAGAATTGAACCTTGCCCAATTATAACTTCTAGGGAGGAACACAAGCACACCCTCTAGATAAATCAGATTGAGAATCGACAATATCTACACCCATGAGGTCATCTATTTATTTATTTTATCTGAAAATATTAAACCAATTATATTTTACCCTATTAAAGTCTGCAAGGTTAAATTTAATTCTTAAATAAATAAAAATTCAATTGATGTATTTTAGAAAATTGTTAAATTTAATTTGTAAATAAATAAAAAATCAATTAACGTATTTTAGAAAATTGTGTAGAATGTACTATATGCCTATATTCTTAATGACATATCAGATTTAAATAAAAAAAAGTTAACTTATATATTTTAAAAAATTATGTAAAATGTACTATATTCTTTGTGACATATCAGATTTAAAGTGAAAATTCAACAATGCAAATCTCATTGAATTTCCCAATGATATATAGACAAGTTATGAATGTAAACAAAGATTAAATTATGAATAATGCAAATTGTATATAGACAAGTTATCAATATAAACAAAGATTAAATCATGAATAGTGCAAATTGTTCACAGTGAATGAAGGAATGTGTCTTTAATTTAAGAACGAGGTAAGAATCTCCAAACAACACTGATACTAATTTCAATATGGAAATTAACTATGAACATCATAAACGAGGTAAGAATTCTTGAACAACCCTCATTTAATACGGAAATTAACTATGAACATCATATTCAATATAGTCTAAAATTCATATTCACAAGTGACATCAAATGGAGTGACATGGCTTTTGTGGAAACAACTTCACCATATGTCACATTTGATTTGACATATATCCAGTTGTTTGACATTTAACACTTAGCAACATAGAACCAATTTTTATTATAAGATAGCGAAAAAGTATAGTTTTGCCAACTATTTATCAAGCTCTGTCTCGTTACCCAATGAATTTAACAAGCTCCATCTCGTTAAACAATGAGTGCAGGTCTGAGTCTAACTTAATTCTCCATCTTTGACATATGGCATGATGCACTTAAAATGGAAAGCCCATGCACACAAAGATTTAGGAAATCTCTCCACATGTCAAACCACAGCTATCAGAGTTCTGAAATCTGTCAATGGTCGGAATCAGGCCTGGAATTTGACGGCCTGTAGCACATATTTGGTCTTCCAACCCGTATTTGACAGGTGCATGGATACGCCACACGTCAAGAGTGGCCTGCTTCAAAATTGAGAACTTGTCATATCGACATGTAACTAAGTCGAATACCTATCAGAAATATTAGTAGGTACCTTAACCTATAGGCTCTATGATATAGACTATACTCATGGCTAGACAAGCAGGGTGTCGCGTCAACCCATTTTTGCAGAGGTTTGACTATTGGTCGAGTGTGGTTCGTAGGATTTCAGGTCCATTTTATGAGGGATCGAAGATGACCCCATGAATGAGGGTATCCAAGCCAAGAAGACAACCCCACGAATGAGGGTATCCAAGCCAATAGAAGCATTATTGTGGGTATGCTATTTGTGTTTTGAAATCTTTATTTGCGTTAGCTGGTAATGTAACGAATCACACGTATTTGATGCTCCACCTCAGTAGAGGTTAGATGAAAGAGTCAATGAGACTCAACGGCTGGCAGGGAAGATGAAGGAATCAATGAGACTGGGCTGGCAGGGATGGTGTTGTGTGGTTAGTTGAAGGAATAAATGAGAGTTAATAAAATTGTTGTAACTTGTCCACTCCCCACACCATACTGAGTTTGTATTTGAATTTCAGATTGAATTTACCATGGATTCTATTAACTCGCAAGGGTTTTGTTGGGGGACTACTTCACTCTGATAAGTCATGCTACGTTATGGCGAAGAATGGTCTAGGCTACGCTATTGTGAAGAATGCAAATTTTGGGCATTTGTAAGTCCTTTATTCACTCACAAATTTTGCAGATTTGAATTGTGTAAGCTCTTGCAATCAAATAGATTGTTTTTTGGTGGAGATAATTATGTAAAATTTGATAGATGTTTTTTTGGTAAGGATAATATGGTAAATTTGAGCGAGCACCAACAATCTAGTCAAAGGAGATTGTCAGCGAAGTCTGCAAATAGATCAACTGCAGAACATGCTCAAACCAGTGTTATGGATGCAGCCTTTTTGGATACGTTGGGCATCAACACTCCTACACCTGAGAATGTAGGGAATAGCTCTGGACCAGAGAACATTTCTAGTAAGTTTATAATATTTTGTTTATTTTTGTTGAATTTTGTTGTATTTAAATTTATGTATTTAAGTTTCTAAGTTTCTAACACCTGTTTATTTTTGTTAAATTTTTGTTGTAGGCAATCAATTTGGAGAAAGGGGTGAC
>SNQJ01S0002345.1:213599-252692 GCA_010110895.2 Picea sitchensis | reverse complement strand
ATTAGTCATAGGTATTGAAGTATGTTTTCATATATTACCTAGCCCACAATTTCTACATGAAATACGTGTCTATCCATTGAAGTAGAAGTCGTTGAAAAAATGTTTTGAGTTCCATGATATAGATGGAAGGAAGTGCAGAACTAGCTTCTTGGTAATTTTGTTGTTAGATTGTTTAATGCGTTTATCATGTTAAAATTAATACATGATTACCATGAAAAATAAAAGTGGCAATATGTTTGTTAGTACACATACTAAATCAATAATTTATCCATGTAATGCAAAGAGTGAATCGATATATCCATTTTTTTGAAAAATACTATAAAAAACCAAATCACTTCATTGCAGTTGTTTAACCCTTAGATTAAGAGAATAAAAAATATGTTCTATCATGTAGATTCTACATCAAGAAGTGTAAAAGATCAAATCTATTGTACATGATTAAACAATTATCAAAACTATTGCATGATTCAACTTTTGTACTTTAAATTTAGATTCAAAAATATTTATTATTATTATTTGGACAATATCGGTCATGTAACATTCAACTACCTTTAAAATTATTTGGAATACTTGGGAACTCAAACCAAAAACGTATTAGAAAGTTACAATTACTAATTCCTTATTGAGGTAGGATACATGGAAGGTGTTATGGATCCTGTTACTTTCTGGTAGCTTCATCTTGTATGTTACCTCCCTAAATATCCTTATCACTATATAGGGTTCATAAAAGAGAGGCTTCGACTTCTCTACACCACTATTTTTTTAGCAACGACTTTCTATAATCCTGTAACCTAATAAGGACTAGGTCCCCCAACCTCAAAACTATGTTCTGACCCGCACCTATATGCATACATATTCTATTGATTCTTAGCGGCTTCCAAATTATTCTTCAAGACTCTCAAGATGTCTTCTCTCTCCCCAAACTCCAAATACACAAAATGTGGAGCATCATATCCATACAATGCCTTAAATGGGCTCATCCTAATGGACATGTGATGAGTGGTATTGTAACAATGCTCCCTGAGATGCAACACTTTATCCATGCTTGTTGTTGTCCATAACATAGTTCCTTACTTACCCATCGATCCATTTTTTTACTATATTTGTATGCATGTCTATCTGGGGGTGGTAGCTAGTACTAGGTGTCCATTCCATCTAGGATAACCTAAAAATATCATCCCAAAACGCGTTGCTAAACTTGTTATCCCTATCAGTGACTATGTTCCTCGAAAGACCGTGGAGTTTGAACACCTCCCTGAAGAATAGATCTTCTACCTAATATGCGATGTACTCTAAAGGAATGGAAAATAAGTGTGCATATTTAGTCAATATATCCACTACCATGTAGATACAATCATGTGATGGAGTCCATGGAAATGTTATCCCACTTTTTCTCTGGAATCAACAATCGTTAAAGCAATCCCGTAGGTTGTGTGACCTCTGACTTCTTCTATTGTAAATCCATGCACTCCCTCACATGACTAAACACATCTTCCTTGAGACCCTTCCAGGAGAATATATCCCTCACCTACATGTAGGTATTCAGATACCTCTCATGCCCTATCATTGGAATGTCATGTACTACCTTCAAAATCTTATCCTTGATTTTGGACTTAGGGATAATCTAGATCCTATATTTGTAGTATATGATGTCATCCACTACCTTGTACCTGTCATCCTAAATATTTTCATCCATAATATCATAGGCGAAGGCGATCTTGGAGTATTCTACCAAAATAATGGAATTCTAGTCTGTTGAGATCTCTGTCATGGAGAAAGTTATAGGTCTCTTGGATAAGGTGTCAACGACTAATTTCTTCTTCTCCTTTACATAATCAATGTCAAAATCATATGCATGCATATTACTCACCAATTTCTACTACCTCTTGTTCATATCTCATTGCTCCAAGAAATATCTCAAGATGTTGTGGTAAGTCCTAACCACAAAGTGTCCTCCTACTAGATATTGTCTAAACTTGGCCAATGCATGCATGATGGAAAAAATATCCTTATCATAGATCGAATAGAGATTATATGGATCTCTTAGATTTCTACTCTTGAAAGATATCAAGTGTTTTTTATCCATAAGTACTTCTCTTATCCTCTCACGAGATGCATCACACTCCAGGACAAGAGGCTATGTGAAATATGGGAGTGCTAATACTAGGAAAGTTTTCATCACCCTATTCATCCCATGAAATGCTACCAGTGCATCCTCTGACCATCAGAATGCCCCTTTCTTGGTGAGGTCTATCAATGGTGTAGCCAATTGTGAAAATCCATTCACAAACTTCCTATAATAACTACATATACCAAAGAATCCTCACAACTATGTGAGTGATCTGAGGGTGGGCCAATCTAATATTGTCTGGATATTCTCCCGATGCACCTTTACTCCATTAATACCAATCACGTGCCCCAAATAGACAATATTTTTCAACGCAAACTCTCACTTTTCCTTCTAGGAAAAAATTAGCCACTCCTCTATACTGGTGAGAATATCGTCCACATGCTTGATATGTTCCTCCCATGTCTTGTTGTAGATCAAAATATCCTCAAAGAACACCAGTAAAAAATTACTCAGATATTTGTTGAACAAAATATCTCCATCAATTCCTTTATGGCATTCTCTATTTCATCCTTGAACCTCTTTGGATGCTTGTAGGGTGTCGTGATCACAAATTTCGACCCTTATTTTAGATCAATGACATCATCAAATCCTCTGTCAGGTAATCTCCCTACTGGAAATAGTTCAAACACTCTTCCGTGCTTTCCAAGTAAGGCCTAGATATTCACAGGGTAATGTTGGCGATACTGTGATGGCTTCTCCATGTTGATCAAGAACTTTGCTTCACAAGCCACGTCCTTGTGTCTAAAAAAATCCTTCATGTGTTGGTTAGAGACAATCCTGGGGGAACCTTTCAACATACCTCTTAGGATGAATTGCTTTCCACCCTTGTCCCGGAACTCCATTGTCATGTTCTGATAATTCATGGAGATATCTCCCAATGAGTACAACCATTGAACTCCTATCACAACATGATTATATGCTAAATCTATGACATAGAATTCATTTTTCAACGTATAGTTTCCCAATGTTACATCCAATCCCTTGATCCTATGAGGACATGCCATGTTGTACCCATTTACTACAACCACATTGAATCCATTGAAGTATTCTATTGAAAGTTTTCTCCTGGTGACCAATGCAACATCAATGAGGCTATGGGTGGCCCCACTATTAATAGATGATATAACCTTTTGTTCATGTAGAATGCCTCTATCCCTAAAGATGTAATATTTGGG
This sequence comes from Picea sitchensis, assembly GCA_010110895.2. NCBI lineage: Eukaryota > Viridiplantae > Streptophyta > Pinopsida > Pinales > Pinaceae > Picea > Picea sitchensis. The sequence continues at coordinate 249,386 of SNQJ01S0002345.1, read as the reverse complement.
AACTCCTGGAAGAGTAGAAATGGTCACTCCCTTGGTGTTTTTAGGCAATGGAGCCTATTGTGTGGCCTTGGGGTGCAATGGCTCACCACTTTCTTATCCAATTCCCTCATCATCAAAGTCATCCTCTTCGTTGAAAATTACCTCAATATAGTGGACTCTACCTTTTCCCATACATCGATAACTTATTTCCCATGATTCCTTGCAGATGAAGAAAAGATTCTTCCTCCTTATTTCTCTCTAAGTTTACTTATCCAACTTGTCCTTCCATGTCCACATCTTCCAGGGAGGCTTCATCACCTGACCATTTTGTGGAATATAGTTTTTGATTATGTCTTCTTGGGAACTATGTATACCATATCCCGGGTCTTCATGATATCTTCTTGTAGTGTGTTTGGCCTAAAATCCTTCACCCAACCTCTTAAGGGATCATCCAATCCCTCCATGAATAACATCACTAGTCTCTGAACAAAAATAATATTAACCACAACTGCCATCGACTTGAAATCTGTGACATAGGTTTCTAGTGTGCATGTCTACCTCAACTATGCAAAATCTTTGAAGTGGATCACATGGTCCTTCCTATTGAACCTTTCCATCAGCCTCTAGGTGAAATCTTCATATGATGTGATGTTAAAATGCCCCAATGTTATTAGCCCGTGGTACCACCACTCATGAGCCTCTTCATCTAGCTGTATGGTGGAAAACTTTATCTCTTTTTTTCAATGTCATTGGGGTAAGATGGAAATAATTTTCCAACTTATGTACCCATGCTCAAGTTGTACATATGTCAAATATGTCAGAAGATGGGATAATCATGTTCCCCAATTTGCACAGAAGATCGAAATTATGTTGATTCTGGTCCATCCTAGGTTTGTTCCTCATCCTAAGGTTGGAGTAGTCATTGTAAGATATGGCTTCTTGGGAACTTTCCTCCAACAACTGATACTCCCTAAAGTAGGAGTTCATTTCATCTGCTCCATGTTGTTCTGGTGCTCCTATAGACTACTCCTCAAGGAGTGGTGGAAATAATGGTCTGGGTGCCTTTATGTTACATGTATGGAAGTCACTATATTCCAACACATAGGTATTACTCCCTTCAAGAGTCCTACAACCTTTATGGCTGACCTTTGCACGGTTCCCATTGGAACCTCCCTCATTTTGGTTTACTTCATTTTCAGAAAAGAACGGTGTCAGGACTTATGTTAATTGTTGCTTCCCATTACCTATGCTTTCCAATAGATGTATGGTCCAACGTTTAGGATGATCCCCCATAACTCCATCTACATGTATCTCTTCTGACTCAGATCTTGGAGTGGGTTGTTTCCCTCGTCCTCTAGTTTTCCTTAGCATTGATGCCTCAAGAAGTCATAGGCTGACAATATCACTAACTTTGATACCAATATAATGTCCCCAACTAGGTTATGTTGATATGTTATGTTTTCTATCCAAAATGTTTAATTATCCTTGTGTAAATATGCCAAACACTTGGTGTTAATGTTGATGTTAACCCCTTACAAACAATTTGCTAATATAGAAATATTGTCAAACACATTGCATGCATCCATTACATAGAAAATAGAGTAGATAACCATGATATATTATTATATATGAAAATCAAAATTACAAAAATACAATGATATCTAATGGTTGTAATAAAAATTGTAGGATAATTGTGAACACACAAGTATAATGGTTACAAGGAAGCTACAGAAATCTACTAATCGAAACAATACAAGAAACATGGAATGATGCCAATATATGATCCTCCCTACGAATCTCTCCATTAATTTCCACTCTGATAGCGGCCATCCCATAATCCTACCAACCCGATCCAAATGCCCTGTGTTAGGACCCTATAATGTACCTTTTTTCTCATACTTTTTTCTATCATTACATCCTATTCCCACTCATATTTAAAACTACATTATCACCTTAATCTTTTTTTCCAAAGGTATATAACGTTTCTTCTCTTTGCTATATGTTTAGCTTGTTTTACATGTAATTTTACATTACTTTCATACTTAGCCATTAATAAGAAATATATAGTTGCTAAAAAAGTTTGAAGACTACAGTTAATATATCATTGCTTCTTGAAGACCCCGTTGCTGAAACAGTCAAACAGTATGCAAATCCCGTTGCTGAAATAGTCAAACAGTACACAAATCCTGTTGCTGAAACAGTCTGTGATTTGCGATGCTGAAACAATATTTCTCATACAACAGTAACAAGAAAAGATAATTAAAGGAGTTGTTACACTGGCCACAACATCTGTACCTCAAGCCGGCACCATTACAACCATCGTTGCTGCTTGAAGACCACATTGCTGAAACAGTCAAATAGTACGCAAATCCCGTTGTTGAAACAGTCTGTGATTTGCGATGCTGAAACAATATTTCACATACAATAGTAACAAGAAAGGATAATTAAAGGAGATGTTACACTGGCTGCAACAGTTTTAACTCAATCCAACACCATTACAACCACTGTAACAACATTTTTCTATGGAAGATCAGAATATCCTATTCCAGCATGGAAGATTAGATCAGACTAAGAATAGGATTTGTATGTACACATGTAATTTTATGCTTAATTGTATTAAGAGTATTCTCCTCTTTAAATAGGGGAGAAATCAGCATTAGAGAGGAGATTAATAAAGGATTAGATAGAAGGGAATTACAGAGAAGGAGCATGTTCACTTTTGATATTGTAACTTGTCACATTTGACAGATGAATAAAAGATCATTCTGAGCATTTCTTCTTAGTTCCTTTCATTTCTGGGGAATCTTGTGAGAAGGAGAGGGCCCACCTTCTTCACAAGATTCACCCATTAGTTTATGTAGTGTGTTAGTATTATTTTTATTCATACCTTGTTAAAACTCTATTTTGCTGAAACTTTGTTTCAACTGATTGTTACATCGTTTTCATACAATTCATTCCTAGGTAATTGTTGATCATTTTGATTGGTAATTCTATTTGTAGAATGAGTTTGTGAAAGTGTTATAGTCAGAGAAAGGTGCTGAAGATTCCTACTTTGGGGAATAGGGTCATGTTCTCTGTTACAGAATAGTTAGTCTTCTTTGCAGTATGCTGAAAGGTTCATTTTTCCTAGGTTGTTGTTTCTTAATGTAATCCAGGATTCTTCTAATAATTATTTTCCTTTGAATCTTAAACTATGCAATAGATAGATTTCTTTTACTATAATTCAAAGTAGAACTTTAGTCTATTCAAAGCAAGGTGTGATTACTATAAATTTTACTACAACATTGGATTTCTTTTGAGATTGAGCATATACAGTTTGTGATTGCCTTTGAAATAAATAGACTTCCCTGGGTTGACAATGTATGTAACACTTGATTGTTTTAATTAATAAGAAATTATAGTGAGAAACATCCTGCTACAACCCAATTCAAAGAGTTCCTCATGAGACAACTTCTAGACATCTAGAAGGGCCTCACAAGATGCCCCATACTCAACCCATGGGGGTACCCTAAACCCTGATTTATCTGAAACCCTCCTAAAACCTACAAATGTACACGCTCAACCTCATCCATAAAGTTTTGTAAACCTCATGTGTTCCTTGGTATGTCTTGAACTGAATGAAAAAATCCTAAGTGAAGCTCCAATGGTAGTCCTAGATGGACTCCCTCTCTTTCTCAACTAGGGTGGGTATTGAAAAACCAAAACTGGAATGCAGTGGTCTAATGTTTTTTCGAAAACCTAATGAAACAATGGCTCCAAGAGCACTCCAAAAAGAGAGACCAAATCATAATGCCCAATAGAAGGGTTACCCCTCTATTTATCCTTCCTCTGAGCCTTCTAGATCTTTCCCCTTTTCGACCAAATCAAACCCTAACTTTATTTTTCCTCCAATTTCATTTAAATATAATTTGTTATTTTATTTAATCTCACTTTCGGATTTGTCATTATTCTAACCTATTATCACCAAATAAACCTCCTTGAATCCCTTTTTACTTATTAACTATATCTTACAAGAGTCATATAGTATATTAAGTCATCCTCTCTCATGATATATTGTAAAATGACATTACGGAAGATGATATCATGGAAACATTGGTGATGCAGGAGCATCTCCCGAGACAAGCGAGCCAGCGCAGAAGACAAAGGATAGGGCACACGCCAACACCAATTTTTAAATTTTCCCTTGAAGTTGATGCACCAAACATAAATGAGACCATTTAATTAAGGCGCCTTGGTATAATGTAATCAGACCTTGAGCGCCCCACTCTCATCTGAAAGTAGACAAAGGAATTTATAGTAGTAAATGTAAGTAGGTAGAATTGAATATTAGATTAGACAATTCTAGAAGAAAGAGGGAGAACGGATATAGACACCCTCATTGTGCTTTGTAACATAGTTCAGAAAGAACTAGAAGACTCAAGAGAGCATAGAGAAGAGAAGTAGAGAACTGTGTAGAAGAACACCCATGTACATTCATTTGGATTAATAGAAGAGTTTAATTCAATTTCATGCAGTCGTGTTATTCTCTGTGTATGTGTGTTGAACGCTATGCTCATGAGTATTTACTTCTTGTTATGCATTTGTTATTATGCTATGTGTATGATTTCATGTGTTGAGATTGAAATCTAAGGGAAAGTGGAATGCGTTACAATTGTTTCTCTATCTGAGCAAGGATTCTTGCAAGGAGTGCAGTTGAAGTCATTCGCAAGGAGTGCGTTGACAGAAGGCTCAGATAGTTAGCTCTTGTTCTCATTCACCCAGGAGTGAAATTGGGTTATACGAGCCATGCAAGGAGTACGCAGGCTAAGGAGAGTCTCAGTCGTGAAACTGACTGAAGTATTGAAGGACTGATGTTGCACGTGTGCGTAGGGTCGAAAGACCTCAACACTTAGAAGTGTTCGAGGATTGCTGCAAGGAGTGCGTGCAAGAGTCTTCGTGGATACTCAGAGTTGTCTGAAGCTCAGGAAGGATAAGGCTTCCAGTTTCGTTGAAGAGAAGCACTGGAAGTTCGTTCTGTGGAGTGCGTAAACCAGGCGCTGCAAAGTTGCATGCAGAAGGACCAGTTTTCATAGAGAAATATTGGGTTCACTTGTAAAAGATATCCAAGAGGAAGGTGGATGGTTAGGATCTTGCAGAGGAGATTGGAAAAATCCCGTCAGCCGTTGGATCTACTAAAGAAGTAAGGAGGTTACGGTCACATCCGGATTTTAAGTTCCAGGAGTCGTGAGCCGTTGGATCGTGGATCAGTTACTCGTCAGCCGTTGGATCCGACAGAAGCTGCACGAGGGTGACCATCGAGATTTGTAGGATCGAAAATCCTGTGGTTGAATGTTTTTCGACATTTGAAACCCCAAAGTCCCAGGAAGATTGGAGCCGTCTGAAAGTTGGACACGTGGTGGAGATCAAGGCGTCTGGAGTTCTGGAATCAGAAGTTCCAAGAACAGAAGGTCGGGGAAGTTCATAGTGAAAACCCCAGCATAATCTGAGTCGTCCGTCTAGGAGAACAGGTGTCAGGAATCCAGAGAGAGTTGGGATATTCTGCACCAGGAAATAGGAGTTCCTGAGGACAAATAAATTGAGACATTACAAGTCCCGAAACCCCAGAGAAATCGGGACCGTTCATCAGATAGGACACGTAGAAGAAATCAGCGTCATCGGGGAAAGCCCCGACAAGGAGTCATCCATCAGTGTTTGGGTTTCATTGGGATATCGGGGATCATGGTGACAAAGTGTTTATGCACTTTGGTTTCGCGAACCGTGAATCCCGATGAGGAGGAAGGTACAATTGTGCGGCCAGCTGTCAGCATGTCAGGAAGGAGGAAGGCACCGTAGTGGAAGCTAGCTGTCAGCCTAACGGAGATCGGGAAACCTACGGGTAAGTGTTTTGTAGCATTTGAAAACCCATAGCCCCGACGGGGATAAGACCGTGGTCACGGGTTAACAGTCATATGAGCCAAGGCCTATAGCCAGGAGGGCTATCGTGAAAAAGGCGTGTCGGGATTCGGGGAATCGCAAGTCTTGGGGACAATTATATTTTGATGTAGGAAAGTTCGAAACTCCGATGAGGGATAGGATTGTGGTCATATAAGGTGAGGTCATGTGGACCCAAGAGTTTAGCTTGGAGGGATAACGAGAATTTGAGGAGCATTGGGAATTTGAAGTCAGAAAACCCGATAGAAGGGATATAAGGCTGAGGTCTTATAGAGAGTGGTCGCATGGACTGAAGGCTTGCTCAGGTGGGGCTAAGGAAACAAAGGAGCGCATCGGGGATCGGGGATCGGTGATCCAAGTTACCAAAAACTCACGGGTGTCAAGATCCCAATAGAAGGAACCCCGATAGAAGGAGGGGAGTCCCTGAAGAGATTACTGTGGGTGGAATATTTCCCGATAGGGAAATAGAGAACCTTTGAGTTCTTCAGGCCGAGAAAGGAGAAAAGGTCCTGTGAGCGGACGTGCCCTGGGTGGTGCGCCTGCATCAAGTGGTATCAGAGCTTAGAAAAGCTTCTTTTCTTTCTGTAGCAGAGAAAAAGGAGAGTTCACCATGCCTCCAAGGAGAAGGGGTAGACAATCACCCGATCCAGAGGAGGAAATGGAAATGTCCAGGGAAAGAGGTAGGCAAGTGCAGAATCCAGACATGGAGAGAGAAATGCGAAATCTTCGTGCCAGAATGGAGGACATGGAGATAAGAGAAAGACACAAAGCTGATGTAGGAGATATCAGTGAAACCGAAAATGAAGATGATACTAGACATAGAGAGGAAGAAATCCCAGTGGAAGATGTAGCAAGTGAACGCTTACTTAAAGTTGTTGCAAGAATGAGTACAAAGGTGAAAATGGACGTTCCAGTTTATGAGGGAAATCTGGATGTAGAAGAGATGCTAGATTGGATTAGAGCTCTAGACACTTACTTTGACTATGAAGATATCAAAGAGGATAAGAAGGTCAGGCATGCGATCATGATATTAAAAGGACATGCAGCCTTGTGGTGGGATGAACTACAAGCTGACAGGCGTTGCCAAGGAAAGCAGAAGATTAAGAGCTGGGACAGGATGATTGCAAAGATGAAGGCAAAATTCATTCCCAGGGATTATCAAATTTCTCTATTCAGGAGGATGCAGAACCTGAGATAGAAGCAAAAGACAGTAAAGGAGTATACTGAGGAATTTTACATACTAAATATCAGGGCAGGTCATCGCGAAAGCAATGACGAAAAAGTGGCTAGGTATATGAATGGCCTGAGATATGAGATTCAGGATGAAATGAGTATGGAAACCATCTGAATGGTGGAGGATGCCTACCAAATGGATTTGAAACATGAAGAGAAGCTGAGCCATAAACAAGTTCAGTGAGGGTGAGGCAGGAGTCAGCCCAAAGGAAAAGTAGTTGCCCAGGAAAGAACCCAGAAGCCCAGGGACGACCTGAAAAAGCCTCAGACTAGAACCGAGAGAGGTGGAAGTTCACAGCGAGGGCGATATGATGAACATAGAGAACAACATACTGAGAAGAGAGGAGGATATACTGATAACAACACTCTTCCTCATACCAGAGGTAGAGGAAGAGGGAGAGGTGGAGTAATTACATGCTTCACATGAGGAAAGAATGGGCACAGGTCGTTCGAGTGTCCAGAGAAAAAGAAAGAAACTGGAGAGAGTCACATCGCCGAGGCATAGAGGTGAGATGTTGAGGCGGAGTACGATGAAGGTGGAAGATCGCTGGTGATGTGGACAATCCTTTTGACGCCGGAGAAGGAGATGGAGAATTCAACGCAGAGGAACAATCTTTTTAGGACTGCTTGCAAGACCAAGGATAGAGTGTGCAAGGTCATTGTGGACAGTGGAATCACATATAATCTCGTTTCAACCAAGATGGTAGAGAAGCTGGAGATGGAGACGGTTGATCACCCGAGTCCATACAAAGTTTCATGTCTACAGAAGGGACATCAGGTAAATGTCACTAAACAGTGCTTAGTTGACATTAAAATAGGAGGATATAATGACAAGATTTTATGTGATGTCATTCCTATGGATGTTTGTCATTTATTGCTGGGTAGGCCATGGAAATACGATAGAAATGTGATTCATGATGTGAGGATGAACACATATAACCTGGAGAAGAATGGGAGAACCCATATGTTGCATCCAATTGAGGATAAAGAAGTGAAACCGGAGGTAAACAACACAGTACTTCTCATGAGTGGGAAGGAACTTCTTACAGAAGTTAAGAGGAAGGAGGATCCACAATTCTTTGTGGTCAGAAAGCCGAAAATTGTTCTAACTAGCACAAGAGTGGATGATTTTCCAGAAGAGGTTCAGGGATTGCTTGAAGAATTTGCTGATATTATAGTGGACGAACTACCTCGTTCGTTGCCACCGATGAGGAGTGTGAGTCATCATATAGAACTCATACCAGGAGCTAGTTTGCCAAACAAAGCCGCGTATAGATTGACGCCGCAGGAGAATGAGGAGGTCAAAAGACAGGTCCAGGAATTGTTGGAAAAAGGATTGGTTAGGGAAAGCTTGAGTCCGTGTTCTGTTCCAACGATACTCAGTCTGAAGAAAGACGGAGGCTGGAGGATGTGCACTGATTCAAGAGCCATTAATAAGATAACTATCAGGTATAGATTCCCATTGACAAGAATGGATGATTTGATGGACTGCTTAAGTGGAGATTTTTTTTTTTCAAAGATAGATTTGAAGAGTGGATATCACCAGATTTGCATGAGAGAAGGTGATGAATGGAAAAAAGAATTCAAGACAAACGAAGGTTTGTATGAATGGCTTGTCATGCCATTTGGCTTGACGAATGCACCAAGTACCTTTATGAGGTTGATGAATGAAGTCTTGAAGGATTTCATCGGGAAATTTGTCATCATGTATCTGGATGACATATTGGTTTTCAACAAGACGAAGGATGAACATCTGAATCATTTGGCTATTGTGATGAAGAGACTACAGCAGGAGAAGCTGCTGATAAACATGAAGAAGTCCTCATTCATGAAGACATAACTCATTTATTTAGGGTTTGTTATTTCAGAAAATGAGTTGAGGATGGATCCAGATAAGGTGGAGGTAATCAAGAATTGGCCATCACCAAGGAACGTATTTGAGGTGAGAAGTTTTCATGGTTTGGTTAGTTTCTACCAGAAATTCATCAGGAATTTCAGTGGAATTAGTGCAGTAATGATGGATACAGTCAAGAAAAGACATAAATCTTTTCACTGGACTAAAGAGGCCGAGAAGAGTTTCAATTTGTTGAAACGGAAGATTACAGAACAACCAATTCTGGTGTTGTTGGATTTTCAAAAGACATTTCAGGTAAAATGTGATGCAAGCGGGTTTTCCATAGGAGAAGTTTTAAGTCAGGAGGACAGACCGATTGCATATTTCAGTGAGAAGCTGAATGAAGAAAAATTGAAATACTCCACGTATGATAAGGAATTCTATGCCATCATACAAGCATTGAAGAAATGGAGGCACTATTTGATTCCAAAGGAATTTGTTTTATATAGTGATAACCATGCATTACAATTTGTGACTCAACAGGAAAATTTGAATCAGAGGCATGTTAAATGGGTTGAATACATGCAAAATTTCACTTTTGGGATAAAACGTATTTCTAGTACTTCTAAAAAAGTTGTTGATGCTTTGAGCAGGAAGTGTTTGCTGTTGCAGGAGTTCAAAGTCAGGACGCTAGGCTTTGATGATCTTAAGGACATGTATGCAGATGATTCAGACTTTAAGAAAGCGTATGAAGCAGCTGAGAATCTAGTTCTTAGAGACAGAAGCCAGTGGATAGAGTACGTGATCCAGGAAGGGTTGATGTTTAAGGGAAATCAGTTGTGTATTCCAAATTGCTCCATGAGGGAGAATCTGTTAAAGGAGAAGAACAACGGAGGATTGGCCAGACACTTTGGTCATGAAAAGACATTTGAAAAGCTRAGAGAGTCATACTTTTGGCCAGGGATGCGGTCAGAGGTCAAGCGGTTTGTAGATAGATGCAGGATTTGCCAGCATTCAAAGGGAAGGAAACAAAATGCGGGATTTTATCAACCATTACCCATACCAGACAAGCCATGGAAGGCGATAAGTATGGATTTTGTATTGGGGTTACCAAGGACACAAAGGGGTGTTGACTCCATCTTTGTGGTAGTGGATAGGTTTTCCAAGATCGCACATTTTATCCCATGCCAGAAGACCAGTGATGCGACTCACATCGCAAATCTATTTTTCAACGAGGTCATTCGACTTCATGGATTGCCAAAAAGCATATTTTTGGACAGAGACACAAAATTCATAGGGCATTTCTGGAGGACATTATSGAAGAAGCTAGGAACTAATTTGATGTTTAGTTCTKCTTATCATCCTCAGACGGATGGGCAAACGAAAGTGGTGAACAGAAGTCTAGGAGACTTGTTGAGGAGCTTGGTGACAGAGCACCGTAGCAGCTGGGATAGCATATTGCCGCAAGAAGAGTTTGCTTACAATGACTCTGTTAATAGGAGCACAAGGCAGAGTCCATTCCAGATTGTATATGGCACACAACCGAGAGGAGTTTCTGAATTAAGAGATTCAGAACAGACTGCTACTAGGAGCGCTAGTGCAGAATAATTTGCTGAGGCAATGAAAGAACTTCACAGCCAGGTGAAGGAGCGGTTACTAAAATCAAGCCGAGAATATAAGCGCAGATCCGATCAGCATCGAAGACAACTTTAGTTCGAGGTTGGTAATTTGGTTTTGGCGCATTTGAGGAAAGAAAGGCTCCCGAGGGGAACATACAACAAGTTAAAGATGAAGAAAATCGGACCATGCAAGGTCTTGAAGAAGATGGGAGAGAATGCTTATGAGATCGAGTTACCGGATGGAATCGGAATTTCTCCGATATTCAACATCGCGGATTTATACCCATATAAAGCTGGGGAAACAGAGACTGCAAGTGATGAACAACCAAAGATTCAGTGGCAGAAGCAGATGCCAGTTGCAGAGAAGACACAGATGGAACAGATATTGAATAAACGAGTGGGTAAGAAAACCAGAAGGAAAGAATATTTTGAATATTTGGTCAAGTGGAAGGGCCATCCAGTTGAAGACGCTAGCTGGGAGACTGAAGCAGAGATACAGAAGCATGGACATACCGTGTAGGAGCTCATGGACAGGAGCCCATGCAAATTTTCATGTGAGGGAGTATGATGCAGGAGCATCTCCCGAGACAAGCGAGCCAGCGCAGAAGACAAAGGATAGCTGGGCACACGCCAACACCAATTTTTAAATTTTCCCTTGAAGTTGATGCGCCAAACATAAATGAGACCATTTAATTAAGGCACCTTGGTATAATGTAATCATACCTTGAGCACCCCTCTCTCGTCTGAAAGTAGACAGAGGCATTTATAGTAGTAAATGTAAGTAGGTAGAATTGAATATTAGATTAGACAGTTCTAGAAGAAAGAGGGAGAACGGATATAGACACCCTCATTGTGCTTTGTAACATAGTTCAGAAGGAACTAGAAGACTCAAGACAACATAGAGAAGAGAAGCAGAGAACTGTGTWGAAGAACACCCATGTACAGTCATTTGGATTAATAGAAGAGTTTAATTCAATTTCATGCAGTCGTGTTATTCTCTGTGTATGTGTGTTGAATGCTATTCTCATGAGTATTTACTTCCTATTATGCATTTGTTATTATGATGTGTGTATGATTTCATGTGTTGAGATTGAAATCTGAGGGGAAGTGGAATGAGTTACAATTGTTTCTCTATCTGATCGAGGATTCCTGCAAGGAGTGCAGTTGAAGTCGTCCGCAAGGAGTGCGTTGACAGAAGGCTCAGATAGTTAGCTCTTGTTCTCATTCACCCAGGAGTGAAATTGGGTTATATGAGCCGTGCAAGGAGTGCACAGGCTAAGAAGAGTCTTAGTCGTGAAACTGAGCAAAGTATTGAAGGACTGCTGCTGCAGGTGTGCGCATGGTCGAAAGAACTCAACACTTAGAAGTGTTCGAGGATTGCCGCAAGGAGTGCGTGCAAGAGTCTTCGTGGAGACTTAGAGTTGTGTGAAGCTCAGGAAGGATAAGGCTTCTAGGTTCTCTGAAGAGAAGCACTGGAAGTTCGTTCTGTGGAGTGCGTAAACTAGGCGCTGCAAAGTTGCGTGCAGAAGGACCAGTTTTCATAGAGAAATACTGGGTTCACTCGTAAAAGATATCCAAGAGGAAGGTGGATGGTTAGGATCTTGTAGAGGAGATTGGAAAAATCCCGTCAACCATTGGATCTACTAAAGAAGTAAGGAGGTTACGGTCGCGTCCAGAGTTTAAGTTCCAGGTGTCGTGAGCCGTTGGATCGTGGATCAGTTACCCGTCAGCCGTTGGATCCGACAGAAGCTGCACGACGGTGACCATCGGGATTCAGAGGATCAGAAATCCTGTGGTTGAATATTTTTCGACATTTGAAACCCCGAAGTCCCGGGAAGATCGGAGTCGTCCGATAGTTGGACACGTGGCGAAGATCAAGGCGTCCGAAGTTCTGGAATTAGAAGTTCCGAGAACAGAAGGTTGGGGAAGTTCATAGTGAAAACCCCGACATAATCTGAGTCGTCCATCCAGGAGAACAGGTGTGAGGAATCCAGAGAGAGTTGGGATATTCCGCATCGGGAAATCGGGAGTTCCTGAGGAAAAATAAATTGAGACATTACAAGTCCCGAAACCCCAGAGAAATCGGGACCGTTCATCAGATAGGACGCGTGGAAGAAATCAATGTCATTGGGGAAAGTCCCGACAAGGAGTCATCCATCAGTGTTTGGGTTTCATCGGGATATCGGGGATCCCAGTGACAAAGTGTTTATGCACTTTGGTTTCACGAACTGCGAAATCTCGACGAGGAGGAAGGTACAATTGTGCGACCAACTGTCAGCACGTCAGGAAGGAGGAAGGCACCATAGTGGAAGACAACTGTCAGCCTGACGAAGATCGGGAAACCCACGGGTAAGTGTTTTGTAGCATTTGAAAAGCTGTAGCCTCGATGGTGATAAGACCATGGTCACGGATTAACGGTCATATGAGCCAAGGCCTATAGCCAGGAGGGCTATCGTGAAAAAGGCACGTTGGGATTCGAGGAATCGCAAGTCCTAGGGAGAATTATATTTTGACGTTGAAAAGTTTGAAACTCCGATGAGGGATAGGACTGCGGTCATATAAGGAGAGGTCACGTGGACCTAGGAGTTTAGCCTGGAGGGCTAACGGGAATTTGAGGAGCATTGGGAATTTGAAGTCAGAAAACCCAATAGAAGGGATATAAGGCTGAGGTCTTATAGAGAGTGGTCGCGTGGACTGAAGGCTTGGTTAGGTGGGGCTAAGGCAACAAAGGAGCGCGTCGGGGATCGGTGATCCAAGTTACCAAAAACTCACGGGTGTCAAGATCCCAATAGAAGGAACCCCGATAGAAGGAGGGGAGTCCCTGAAGAGATTACTGTGGGTGGAATATTTCTCGATAGGGAAATAGAAAACCTTTGAGTTCTTCAGGACGAGAAAGGAGAAAAGGTCCTGTGAGAGGACGTGCATTGGGTGGTGCGCCTGCATCAATTGGTGAGAAAAGGGTGGACACTTTCCTTAGTCTTTGGAGTTGGACAAAGTGATGGAGATGAGATAGAAAAGACTAAGTTCAGGCATGTGGACTCACATATCAATACTTAGACATGGAAGTTGGATTGATCATTCAACTAGTATAGGACTTGAGATGTGAAATGTATGGAGACATGGTATAATTTATTGAATTATGGGAACAACAACAAGGTCACAAGARYTGAAAAACTAGACAAAATTTTGAGGTGAAGTGGGCAGTAGTCARTTGTAGAAGGAAATTACAACAACACCAGAACTGAACAAGAGTGAGGCAACAACATCACAGCAAGATAGTGCAACAGAGTTGGGTGACATTCATCCTTGGAGTTGGATGAAGTAACCTCATTGATTCAAGCAACGAATCATGTAGWTTTGGGTGTAGTACAATTTGGTTTGTGGAAATTTGGGGTTTCCACTTCATAGAGAAACTTAGGGTATCCACTTTGACATATTTTCAGGTTTTGGGTTGGCATGAGACATGGGGTTTCCAACAAGCTTAGTTGCAATGGAGGCATGAGTTTGGGTAGAGACTTGGAGATCATAGTTTTTTTGGATGTTGTTGGGGATGACAAAGAATTGAGGCGGGGGAGGATGTAAGGCCTTTATCTATATGGGCGCATATACCTTCATCCAAGTCCTTAATAAAATGGAACTTGGAGGTTTCTATGACACCCAAGTTGGGAAAGTGGATGCCTTGGTAATGTGAATGCATCAAGGTAATTGATTAAGTATGAATTGACCAAAAATATTAGGGCACACCAATGTGAGGGGTGCACCAAGGTTGGGTGCATTGATCCCAAGGTGCACGATAATTGACGAGTGCATGGGTTAGTTTGGGTGTCTGGGTGTACAAAGGGGCACAACGATTTTTTTGGGCGAATAGGTTCACGAAGTGGCATGATTATTCATTTGGACATGGGTTTTTGAAAGGGAACGACACCCGAAAATGACATGATGGATCACAATGGTGTCATTTGTAGATACTATGAGAGAACAAGGGTGAAAAACCAAGGAAGGAAAGTTTTAGAAATATAAGAAGACAAGGAGAACAAGGGATTTATGATTATTAGGTAGACGAAGAGGGTCAGATCCATCAAGGATCCAAGTCACTCCACTTGGGAGGACTTGTACTTCCTTGAGGTGGATTAGTTGGACAAAGATGGGAAAGTTTCTCTTAGGTCGATTTTGGTTGTGTCTAGAAACATAGGTTTGTTAGAGGCTTGTGTGAAGAAGAACCAAAATCAATGAATTTTGCACAGATGAAGAGGAAATTTTTTCATAAATGTAGTTATCCAAAAAGGATCTAGAGAAGTCTAAGAACAACTTAGAACTCACAGAGGCAACTCAGGACGCTCAGAATGGCTCCAACATACAAAGAAAGGGAAAAAAATCAAAGTTCCGAAAACTCAGTGAAAATGGCATGATCATGAAGAGCGCGTCACAATATTTCTAACTGTGCAAACAGATTGTCAAACAAAGTTACATATTGAAAGATATTCACAGTCAAAGTTTGGTCAACCTAACCCAGTCAGTAGGGGATGAATCAACATCCGTACTGTTGATGTCAGCATTCATATAGATGATGTCCTATTTCATAAAACACACATGGAAGGAGAAAGGGAGTGACACATGGCATGCTGACATAAGTATTACGTTATCATGATGACATGGAAACACTAGAGGTTGCCATGTGTCACTTGATTTTGGTTCTTTTGGACCGATCTGTGGACCAATCGGATCATGCGACGTGGCAGTCCATATAATCTATATGAATGACATGGTATGATGACTTGGTAGGGGGTAGCGTCGCCCAATCATAGGCCACCGCATGGCCCAATTAAAGGCTACCACATGGTAGGAGGGAAATGCACAAGGATAGCCCGTGAACGAAATTTGAAAAAAATTAGTTGGCGGGTATGCCAAATCCGGCGGACCACACCAACTATAGCCATGGCTGTATATCGTTGGAGAAGGTTCTAGATCCATTGCTAACAATAGAGAAATGAATATATATTTATATACACCATGTAAAAATACCAAACCAAAAGGAGAGTCTGCAGGGCTTCACCCCGAGACCTCCGCCATAACCAACGCCTTAATATATTCGCCCTAACCAACAGGCTGCAGGTACCACATGGTAACAAAGGCCCAGTTTAGTTATTAAAAGGTGCATCCACCCAACCATAGAGGAGGAGGCACGTGGATCGTAGGACCATCTAGGCACACTTTTCAATGCAAAGTACAATCGTTATTGCAGGTTGCAGAGGGCACGTAAACTGAGAGCCTGGGAGTGAGAGAGTCAGATCGAGGAGAAGAGACAATAATTTTTGGGTAATTCAATGCCACGATTTCAATGGTGTTTTATGTTTTCCGATCTAAGCATTATTTCTACAGCTTGATTTCCGAATGAGGTATACTATGTATTTTTCCAAATTCTTTTGCTGAGTTAATGAAAGATCCTACCTACCCATTTGAGAGTAGGACCCAGATATGTACTCCATTAAGGATGAAATCCATTATCAACTTTTTGTGTTCAGATTTGATGCTTATGTCATTTCATTTTTTAGTTTTTCCTTCTTTAATGGTGCACTTTAATTTATGCTCATTTAACGCAATTGTTTATAAGTCATGATCAAAATATCCTGGATCATGTCGTAATCAAAGAAATCGTCTTTGACTTGAATTGTTGAGTGTGAATTCTTACTAGGGACAAGCATAAGCAGGGTGAAGGAACTATTAAGACTCTCAATCCTGAAGTTGGTCGTGCATCCCGAAGGAAGAAAATGGCAGAAGAGGACAAGAGTGATGAACAGGAGAAAAAATTTCACATGGTCTTTTATCGCATGTCAGAAATGGTAGAACGAATGTATAAAGATTATGAGAAGACAATGAAGAAGAAAGGGACGAAAAAGGAAGCACATGTAGATGATGATGCTTCAGTAAGCTAAGGGGCTGGAGGAGTTTCTCTTGAGGCTCCATCTTTACCTTCAATTTCTATTTCTTCTTCCTCTGTGCATTCTCATCATTCTCATCATTATAGCCACAAAGCATATTTTAAGAAACCATTATTAAATATTGAAGTAAAATTTTCTTTACCTATGTTTAATGGAGATGATAATCCTGAAAATCTAGATAATTGGATCTGACATGTTGAAGTTTATTGTCTTGTCCAACATATTAGTGAAGAGGAAGTTAAAGTGTAAGGCTTCTCTTTGGTTGGAAGGCATCTCTCTTGTATTGTGGGAGAGAAAGATTATGAACATAAGTAAGTGTCGTAATCATCTTTCCTCATGGATGGAGTTTAAATCAATGATAAGGAAGAAATTTTATCCATTAGGGTATTTACATAAAGAAATGATGGAATGACAAACTTTAAGGCAAAGTAAAAGTCAAACTTTACAAAGTTTCACATAATAATTTAGGAAAAAAGCTCTTGTATTGAACATTCCTTTGGATTCTTATGAAACTTTAATGAAGTGTATCGGTGCACTTCATCGTTATATTCTTCATACTTTGCTCATTTTTAACCCTACTAGTCTTGATGAAGTTTGTGTGTAAGCCACTCACCTTGAGAATAGAGGGAAAAATGTTCAAGAAGATCCCACAAAGAAACCTTCCAATCTCCCACATAAAACTTTTAAGAAGTTTAAAAGGAAGGAAACGAAGACTGCCACAGTGAATAAAGAAGGAGGAAAACCATCTTGCACTCATTGCAAGAAGAGTGGTCATGATGAAGAACACTGTTGGAAACTGCATCCAGAAAAGAAACCGAAACAGTTCAGTGAAAAGGGTAAGACAAAAACTGTTGGTATAGTGCAACAAGATCTTGGTTCTGATTCAAGAGATGAAGGAAATATCACAACGGTTGGAGTACAAGGTAAATATTCTCTTCATGCTAGTTCAAGTTCCAATAATCAATATTATGTTGATGAACAAAAGAGAAATGAATTATTTCACATAAGAGTTGTATCTAAACATACTAAGATAGATACATTATTTGATCTAGGTTCCCAAGTAAACTTAATATCTGAAGCACTTGTCAAGAATATGGGTCTTGAAACAAAACCACATCTGAAGTCTTATCCTCTTGGTTGGGTATCTGATAAAGAAAAAATTAATGTCACCAAACAATGTAGGATTATATTTGCTATTGCTTCAAAGTTTATTGATGAAGTGGATTTGAATTTTGTACCACTTGATATATGTGGCATAGTGTTGGGAAGTCCTTATCTTTATGATCGAAAAGCAATCTTCTTTTGTCATGAGAAAAAGTACCACCTTACTAAAAAGGGAGTGGAATATATTGATAGAGCTCACAACATGAGGGTAAATACAACACCTGTTAGTGCAGCGAAAATGAAAAGAATCATAAACACTAATAAGAGATATGTACTCATGGTCATCAGAGAGAAAGATGTCGGGACATATGATGCTTTCCAAGGGTGTGATCCATCTCATAAAAAAAAATTAATTGATATTGTCTCTAAGTATGATGATATTTTTCAAGAACTAGATGGATTACCTCCTAAGAGGGAAATCCAACATGAGATACATCTTCAACAGGATTATCCTCTTCCTAATGTGGGCATGTACAAGATGTTAGTTGTGGAGATGACAAAGATCACAAAGTAGGTACAGGGCTTATTGGATCAAGGGGTCATCATGCCCAACTCATCTCCTTGTGGTTCTCTGATCGCGATGGTGTAAAAGAAGGATGGAACATGGAGAATGTGTGTCTATTACCGAGCCTTAAATAAAATCACCGTGAAAAATCGATACCATCTTCCTCGTATAGATGATTTACTTGATCAATTGAAGAATGTTGTTTATTTCACTAAATTGGATTTGTGTAGTGGATACCATCAAATCAAGGTCACATAGAAGGATCCATGGAAAACTTCCTTTAAACCCAAACAAGTATTGTTTGAGTCGTTAGTTATGCCATTTGGGATTTGTAATGCTCTGATAACTTTCATGCGTGTGATGAATGATGTATTTAGGCCTTTTCTAGATGTCTCTGTGATTGTATATTTAGATTAAATTTTTATTTTTGGTGGGACTTGGGATGAACATGTGAGGGATGTAAAGAAAGTATTGGATACTTTGTAAAGGGAAAATATGTATGTAAAATTGTCTAAATGTGAGCTTGGAAAGAATGCAATTGTGTAATTAGGTCATATTATAGGAGGAGGACAATTGAAAATTGTTCCTTCCAAAATTGATGTAATTGTAAAATGGCCTGGGCCAAAAAGTGTAACTGAAGTGAAAATATTCTTAGGTGCAGTACAATATTGAAGGAGCTTCATTTCCAACTTCTCCTTTATAGAAAATCCTTTGCATGACTTAACCAGTGTGAAGAACAATTTTCAGTGGCAATGAAAGAAACAAAAACCTGTCAACATTTTGACGGAGAAGATCAATACCACACAAGTATTAGCACTGTCGAATATTCAACAGCCTTTCGAGATAGAGACGAATTCCATCAAATACACCATGGGTGCAATATTAATGCAATATCGTAAGCCTATATATTACCACTCTAAAAATTTTAACTAAGTTGTTTTTAATTATCCTACATATGATAAAGGGGTTGTATGCATTAGTCTAGAGTGTAAAGAAATGGAAACACTACTTGTTAGGAAATGAAACAATCATACATACAAATCACCATACCTTACAGTATCTCCAAACACAAACCAAATTGCAACAATCTGGACACTACAGATGGATGGGTTTTCTACAAAAATTTCATTTGGTAATTAAGTACAAAAAGAGTACAAGTAACAAGGCAGCTGATATTCTTTCTAGAAATCCTATTGTTGCTTCTATTATTTTGAAGAATACTTCTTTATATCATGATATCTATGTATAACAATAGTCCATCGATGAATATTTTAAAGAAGTATATGCGAAGCTAACCCATGGTGCATAGGTAGAGAACTATTGTCTGCAGGGGAAACTACTCTACAATGTTGGAAAGATATGTATTTCTATAAGTGGACGTGCCCATGTAATACAAGAAGCTCACACTTCTCTTGTGTATGGGCATTTTGGGGTACTAAAAACTATGGATCATTTGCATAGATTTTGTTACTGGCCTCAAATGAAAGAAATTGTAACTAAATATGTAAAAGGGGTGTGTGATGTGTTCTACTTATAATCCCACTAATAGAAAACTGGGGCTATACTCACCACTTCTTGTTCCATCCCATCCATGGAAAATTGTCTCCATGGATTTTGTAGGGGGTTTACCAATGACCATAGGGGGTCATGATTATTTGTATGTTGTAGTGGATAGGTTCTGAAATATGTGTATCTTGATGCCATGTAAAAAGAAGATCACTACTGACCAAACTACTAATATATTTTTTGAGTATGTTTGGGTTCACTTTGGATTACTCACATCCATTATCTCGGATCGAGATACTCGATTCCTTGTGGAATTTTGGACTAGATTTTGGAGGATGATGGACACCAAATTGAGGAGGAGCATTTATTTTTATCCACATACCGACAAATAGACAAAGATGGTAAACTGAATAGTGGTACTTTTTTTTTTAGGCTATTGCAGAAAGCATCCCAAGTTATGGGATGAACAAATACCCTATATACAAAATGCGTACAACTGAGATTTACATTCATCCACTCAGAGTTCACCTTTTGAGATGTGTTTTGGGTACCGACCAATGGTTCCTTTGGACTAGATTTATGTGCAAGATGTCGATGTCAATAAATAAAGAACACGGGACAGAGCTCGCAAGTTCATCTAGAGGATCCAACAAATACATCAAGTAGTCAAGGAACAGTTGCAGAAAAGTCAGGAATAATAAAAATCTCGAAATGACAAGCTCAAGGTTGATCATCAGTTCCAGGTTGGAGACTGGGTATGTCTTCACATCAACAAGGAGAGATTGAAGGATGAAGGAAAGAAACTCAAGCCCATTCGTTATTGACCCTTCACTATCTTGGAGAAAAGTGGAACCAATGATTTTCATTTGGATCTTCCACCTTACATGCATATTTACTCAATTGTGAATGTTGAGAACTTGAAACTTTTTGAGCCTCCCATGATCATGGATAAAGATGAGGAAGTTTCAATACCTTCAGTTGATGAGTTTGAACCTGAGTACTTGGATGAGTTACAGGAAGATATCATCCTGGACAAGAGGATGAGGACTTCACGCATGGGTGATGTTTATTACCTTCGAGTAGGCTTGAAAGGGACACATCTAAGCAAGGCAAAGTGGATAGAGAAGGACAAAGTGAGGGGACTCTTCCCTCACTTACCTATTGATTAATGAAATATTTTGGTGGTCCAAAAAGTTCTAAGTGGGAAGGCATGATACAAAAAGGATCCAAAGAAGGATAAGAACAACTTAGAACTCACAAAGGTAACCCAGGACGCTCAGAATGGCTCCAGTAGACAGAGAAAGGGAAAAAATTCAATGTTCCCAAAACTCAGTTAAAATTGTCTGATTGCAAAGAGTGCATCATAAGATTTCTAATGACGCAAATGACTCATCAAATAGAGTCATAGATTGAAATATATTCATGGTTAAAGTTTAGTCAACCTAACCCACTCACCAGGGGATGATTCAACATCCATACTACTGACGTCAGATTTCGTACATCACACATGGCAGGAGTAGGGAAGTGACATGTGGCAACATGAAATTAACATGATGACATGGTAGCACCAGAGGCTACCACATGTCCCCCGGTTCTGGCACTTTTGGACCGATATGTGGACCAATCAGATCATGCCACATGGTAGTCAAAACAGTCTATACAATTGACGTGGAATGATGTTGTGGCACATTGATGTAGCATGCTGAATTGGCAGGGGGGAATGTGTCCCAATGAGAGGTCACCACGTGGCCCAATCATGGGCTTCCATGTGGTAGGTGGGAAATTCACAAGGACAACCTGTGAATGAAATTTGAAAACAAATAGTTGGCGGGTCCACCAAATCTGGCAGACCGCACCAACTATAGCCACAGTTGTATATCATTGGAGAAGGTTCTAGATCCACTGCTAACAATAGGGGAACAAATATATATTTATATACACCATGTACCAATACCAAACCAAAAGGAGATTCTACGGGGCTTGACCCAGAGACCTTCACCATAACCAACACCCTAATATATCCACTTGTAACCAATAGGTAGAGGGTATCACATGGTAACAAAGACCTATTTTAATTATTAAAAGGTGCATCTGGCCAAACACAAAGGAGGAGGCGCTCGAGCCATAAGACCATCCATACACACTTTTCAATGCAAAGTACAGTCATCATTGCAGGTTGCAGAGGGCACAAAAATTGACACAAAATTCTTCCTGGGCTTGGGAGTGACAGAGTCGGATCGAGGTGTAGAGATAGTAATTTTTGGGTAATTCAAGGACACGATTTGAGCGGTGCTGAATGTTTTTTGACTTGAGCATTATTTTTGTAGATTGATTTTAGAATGAGCTGCACTATGTATTTTTCCAATTTCTTTTATTGAGTTAATGAAAGAGCCTACCCATTTCAGAGCAGGACTCGGAGATGGAGTCCACCAGGGATGAACTCCGTTATCAATTTTTTTTGTTCATATCTGATGCTTATGTCCCTTCATTTTTTAGTTTTTCCTTCTTTAATGATTCACTTTAATTTATGCTCATTTAATGCAATTCTTTATAAGTCATGAAGAAAATATCTCGGATCATGAAGAGGTAGAAAGTATGCAATTAGAGGAACATATGAGGTGCATCGTAGGTGGTTGTGGAGAAGGTTACGATGGAGAGTCTTGGTGACGATATGTATATGAGTGTCTTGGTGAGATGAGGTGATTCGTTTGAATCCTTGTTGTAAACTGAGCTTGTAGTGTTCATGTTGTAATTGTTTCGCAATACCAAAGAGTTAACAGGGTGTTTATCATGGTTCATGCCTCCCACACTATATATGTGTTTTCTTTCATTTGTCCCATAGTTCTCTTGGTTTCTCATGGATGTATGCTTAAATATGACTAAATGTTAAAGTAGTTAATGAATATCTAAGTGTACAAGAGTTGCAGTAGGGTAGCAGTGTGACTCGTCGGTATCCTAGAAAAGAGTATGGGTATGATGTAGGAGAAGAGGTGTAGTCTGGATGAAGTATCCTCGGTGTTGTCAGGTAACCAACTGAGAAACATCAAAGTTCCACACACCCTCAGGAGGTGCACGATCACAAGGCACACAATGAGGAAATGACAATAATGATATTAGTACTTCCATATCCACCATATTCAAATTTTAAAATAGCATTCTAATGAATATTAAACTTAAACAAGGATAAACATTGCTCACCATTAACCACATACTAACACAAACTTTTTTTTAATAATCTTTTTTATAAATATAAGAAATATACATATTTTGTTGAATAATGTTTTTTTATTGGGAGGAGAAGAGTTTTTTTTTAATGTGTAACTCCTTCCATGCAAAGATGGTGCTGACACATGGTGTTTTAAAAAAAAATGATAACAAAAAAACATTTCAATAGAATAAGTAAAATATTTTTTTATCATATATATATATTGTAATTGAAAATAAAAAAATTCCTATTTCATGGATAAGTTCTATTTAGTGCAATTTCTTAATTGCTTAACATGGAGTTGAAACATGAAATTTATATATATAACTAGAATAGTTCTATTTTAACTTTAATTTTATCATGTTAAAGAGAGGTATCAAGTTTATCTAAGTGGAAACATTTTTTAGATTGAAAAAATGAAAAAAGGTTTGATTTGATTCCCTTAATGTAGGACAAATATTCCAAATTAAAATAAATTTACCTTGATAAATATAAAAAATGAAATCTTCTCGTTATGTAATTAAAATTAATTTCCAAATTAAAATTAAATTCTAGTTACAACATGAATGGACAATGAAAAAAGAGTGAAGTGCATGTTGTACATTGGAAATGAAAAAGGAGTGAAGTGCATGCTCTACATTGTTAATAGGAGAATCAATTTAGAGGTCATAGTTGACTCTAGATCAAAATTTTTCTTGAATGCATGAAACATATATAAAAAGCAACCCTTCGTTTTACTTCTCATTATAAATTCATGAAATCATCATAGAGAGAAATATACATACCCTAATTTGTTAGAGGAGAAGTATCAACGATGAATACACTATGAAGGGTGTGTGGACGAGAAGGATCCGAGATGAACTCAAATTTTACTTGCATTTTTATGGGTTGGACTCAATATAATGTTTATGCAAGTGGTTATTGCTATAAAGACGCATGCTTAGGATGTAAATAGGAAAAATTGATCACCTTTGCCTTTGTCATTGTGTTAATATGGAAATAAGTGTCCAGATTATGTACCCATGCTCAAGATGTACATATGTCAGATCCATCAGAAGATGGGATATACATCTTCCCCAATTTGCACAGAGGATTGAAATTCTATTGATTCTTGCTCGTCCTGGGTGTCTTCCTCATCCTGAGGTTGTAGTAGTCTTTGTAATACATGGCTTCCTTGGATCCTTCTTCCAACTACCGATAATCCCTAAAGTAGTATTCCATTTCATCTACCCCCAGTCGTTATGGCTCTCTTGTAGGATAATCCTCAAGGAATGGTGGAAATAATGGTTTGGGTACCTTTCTTCTACCTTCCTAGAAGGCACTATGTGCTGAAACATAGGTATTACTCCCTTCAAGAGTCCTACAACCTCTATGGATGGTGTCTGCATGGTTCCCAATGGTACCTCCTTAGTTTTGGTTTGCTTGATTGTCGAAAAATAATAGTGTCAGGACTTGTGTTAATTGTTGCTTCCCATTAGCTATGCTTTCCAAGAAATCAATGCCTCAAGAAACCACAGGGTGGAAATATAATCAGTTTTGATACCACTGTAATGTCCCCAACTGGCTTATGTGAGTATATTATGTTTTCCATCCAAAATTGTTAATTATCCTCGTGTAAATATGTCAAAAACTTTGTATTGATGTTGATTTTAACCCATTACAAACAATTTGCTTATATAGGAATATTTTCAAACAAATTGCATGCATCCATTTCAGAGAAAACAGAGAAGATAAAAATGGCATATTATTATGAATGGAAACCCCAGTTACAAAAAAAAAAACTATATATTATGGTTGTAATAATAACTGCGGAATACTCTTGAACACAAAAGTCTAATGGTTGATAGGAAGATGCACAAATATACTAACACAAACAATACAATAAACCTGGAATGATGCCAATATATGACGCTCCATATGACGTTCTACTCCAGTAGAGCAGTCCAAAATGAGAGATCAAATCATAATTCCAAAGAGAAGGGTTACCTCTATACTTATCCTTCCAACATGCCTACTAGATGTTTCCCCTTTTTTACTAAATCAAACCCTCACTTTATTTTACCTCCAATTTCATTTAAATACAATTATTTATTTTATTTGATGTCTCTTTAGAATTTTTTTTTTATTTTAACCTAGTGGCACCACATAAACCTCATTGACTCCCTTTTTCCTTGTTTACTATAGCCTATGGGAGTCATATAGGATATTGAGTCATTCTCTTCCATGATCAATTGGAAGGGGAAATTACAAAAGATCATATCATGGAAACAATGATGAGGAAAGAATGGAAACTTGCCTTAGTCTTTGGAGTTGGACAAAGTGATGGAGATGTGACAAAAAAGACTAATTTTAGGCATGGGGATGCACATCTCAAGACTTGGACATTACAGTTGGATTGATCACCCATCTAGTATAGGAATTGAGATGCACAATGTGTGGAGACATGGAAAACTTTGTTGAAGTATGGGAACAACAACAAGGTCATGGGAGTTCAACACTCAGACAAAATATTGAGGTGAACTAGGAAATAATCATTTGTAGCATACAATGACAACATCACCAGAACCAAACAACAGTAAGTCAACAACATCACAATGAGATATTCCAATAGGGTTGGATAACATTCATCCTTGGATTTGGATGAAGTGACTTCGTGTATTCAAGAAACCGATTATGCATAGTTGGATGCAATACAATTTGGTTTGTGGAAACTTGGGGTTTCCACTTAATAGAAAAACTTGGGGTTTCCACTTTGAAATATTTTGGGGGTTCCAGTTGGTGTGAAACATGGGGTTTCCAACAAACTTAGTTGCAATGGAGGCATGAGTTTGGGAAGAGACATGGAGATCGTAGTTTCTTTGGATGTTGTTGGGGACGATAATGAATCAATGTGGGGGAATGATGCAGGAACATCATTGGAAAGAAAACAGATCAAGACCGCTCAGTGCATGGGAATATTTTTAGAATCTCAACGCGAGCAATCTCGACAAATATTTTGAAGCATGTCTGAACTCGATGCCTGGAAAATATTTGATGCATGCTTGAACGATCACGAGTGAAGTGGGAGTTACCACTCCTTCTCTGGAATATGACCGATCTAAGATAGATGTTAGGTTAGGTTATTGGAGTAGACAAGTAGTCTGTGGGGACCCTAAGAGCCCTCTGAGATAAATAGAGGTTTTGTATGCCAAAATGAGGCTAGATGCAAGTCAGTCGGAGATTTATGAGTTTTTAGTTTTTGTTTTGATTATAGTTGTAGCCATTTTCCCTTTTGAATATAACAGAGGAAAATTGACCCAATACATGGTGTGGACATTGTTTGCAATTCCCTGTTATTGTGTTTCATGAATGAATGAACAAATTTCGTTAGGAACAGATGGAACTGTGAATGTTAGGATATGTTTCCATTGTTTCTCTTCTAATTAAAGTGGTGCAAGGTGTGCACACAAAACGCAAGGAGTGCGTTGACGGAATCTGTTTTGGTTCTTAAACTCAAAAGAGATAGCATAAAACTTTCCCCTTTGCAAGGAGTGCAAAAAGACTAGTTCTAGGCATGCACAGTTGTCCGCAAGAATTCAAGCCTTACGTAAACATCTAGTGCAGGGAGTGCACAGATCCGAGATTCGACTAAGTGTTGATGGGACTTTGCAAGAAGATGAACAACCAGGAAAGGAGAATTCCAGAAGGGTGAGAGGAATTTCTCTTCGAGAAATCCTTTGGATATGAGTTATCAAAATCCCTGAAACGCAAGGAGTGCACAGGAAGTTGAATTCTTCATAAGACAAAGCTGAGGAAGAATCATACTTTTCATAAGTGTCAATGAGATCCAAGAGTCGAACTCATCGAAGGAGAAAAGGTTTGAAACATTTGAACACTTAGAAAATATTCTAAGTCAGAGAAATCAAAAGCTTAGGAGGAGAAGTGAAATTTTCCATTGGATCATAGCACAAGGATCAATAGTTGTTTGATTCAAGACAAGGTACACGAGCTTTAACGCTTCATACATATAGGAGAGAGAAACCACCAAGATTTGAATCTTGAAATTCCCGAAGCCCGAAGAGTCGAGAGTCATCGATCTATCATTGGACACTTGTCATAAGATAGCAAGCTCTAGGAAATTTGTCATGGTATTTTTAGTTTGAGAACTGAGATCATCGAACCTTGAAGGCTCGAAGACTTGAAGTAAATCTGAGTTGTCAGATCAGGAGGAGATGTGGCGAAGATATAAGAGCTGCGGGTAAAGTATCGAAGTGATATATAGTCATCAGATTCATGGGAGATGCAGCATGAATCCATGCACTCTGGGTAAATACCTAAAGTAAACCTCAGTTGTTGATCCGAGGTGGACATACGATAGTGGATTATAGCCTTCAGTCAAATTCATTGGGTAATGGGTGGATTTTGAGATTTGAAATCTCCAAAGTTTGAAACCTGAAGTAGATATCGACCGTTGATCAAGAGGAGGGTATAAGACCGTCGATTTGAGTTGAAAGGTCAAACAACTGAAGTGAAGGTAGGATCTTTGATCTTGAGGGAAAGTGTCCGGAGATCGTCAACTTCGGAAGATTGTAGTACGAAAGGAAGCGAGGTTTGATATTTCAAAACCTTGAAGTCGAGAATCACAAAGAGATCTTGATCGTTGATCGAGAAAGGGTAGATCTGAACCGTAGATTTGAAAATCACAGATTGGAACCATCAGTTCAGACAATATCTTCAAGATCTCCATATCAACAATGTCATGGAATTGCAGGGATAGGAGTTGCACGAACTTTAAAATATTAAGGGCATGCCGCAATCCAAACCACGGTTTGACCTAGAGAACACATGGAGGCTCAGGGAGAATTGCAGGCAGAAAAGCAGTTTGATCCCAAACCTCTTGTGGCTGCACCCATAATCGCATGGTCATATGAGGTCATCACCCAAGGACACATCTGAGGAGGGGCCAAGAGAAAAGGTACCAATGCCCCATACTCCAATATTTTCCTAGAGCGTGAAAGGGAAGGTCACGGGTGGCTTGAAGTCTTCACAGGGAGCCAAGAGGACCCGTGGTTAACACAAGACGAGACCAATACGGTTTCAGAGAGTCACCCGACTCCAGAATCAAAGATCCTGATCAAGAGGTCGTGCAACCCTTAGGAGAGAAGGGGGGCTGCACCAAGTGGTATCAGAGATGAATTTTTTCTTGCAGACAATAGGCAAAGGAGAGGATACAAGAAGAAATCAATGTTGTACTTTGTTTGTGACAGACAATCAACACAATGCCATCGAGGATATGAGTGGTATGAACCTTAGCCAATCAGGTTGTAGAAAGGGAGATGCGAGAACTTCATGCAATATTAGAGGCGATGGAGGCAACACAAAGACGAGCAGTTGATGCTGGAGACATCAGCGATGCAAAGAGAGAAGAAGTTGTGGGCGCGAATGTTGCCAAAGAAGCTGTAGGAGAGGATGTTGCCGAAGAATCCTTGCTGAGAGCAGTTTCCAGATTGGGAGGCAGAGCCAAGATAGAGGTCCCAATGTATGAAGACAGTTTAGATGCTGAAGAGCTGCTGGATTGGATAAGATCCATCGAAAAACAGTTCGACTATGAAGAGGTCAATGAAGAGAAAAGAGTAAAACAAGTTGTCACCAGGCTAAAATGACATGCAACTTGGTGGTGGGATGAACTGTAGGCTGAGAGGAGAAGCAAATCCATAGGAAGATGTTTATCAATTTGAATTGAAGGCAGAGAAGAAGTTGACCAAAAAACAAATCCAGCGAGGAAGAGGTAAAATCTCATCCCCAAACAAAATGAAGGGAGTTACCCATGAAAGATCACATAAGTCTAAGGACAAGATTAAGAAACCACATAGTCACTTGGAAAGAGGAGGAATTTACCGAGGAAGACAGGGTGGTGGAAGAAGTTCTTCTAGAGGAAGAGGAAGAAGAAGGGGACGAGAAGTAAGATGCTATGCTTGTGGAAAGATAGGGCACATGTCTTGGGAATGTCCCGAGAAAAAGAAATAAGTAGGAGGTGAAGTTCACATTTCAGAAGCACAGAGAGGGAATGTTGAAGCATAGGGAGCAAAGAATGGAAGATCCCTGATGTTGAGGAAGGTTCTCTTAAAACCATAGCCAAAAGTTGAAAATCCAGTGCAGAGGAATAGTCTCTTCAGGACAACTTGTAATACTAAATACAGAGTATGCAAGGTGATAATTGATAGTGGGAGCACTGATAGCTTATTATCCACAAAGATGGTGGAGATATTGGAGCATATGACAACTACACATTCGAAGCCATACGAAGTCTCATGGTTGCAAAAAGGACACCAGGTAATGGTTACTAAACAATGCTCGGCTGAAATTAAGATAGGAGGACATAGAGATGAAATTCTATGTGATGTAATTCCCATGGATGTATGCCATATTTTGTTGGGAATACCATGGAAATTTGATAGGAATGTCATTCATGATGGGAGGAAGAATACATACACCTTGGAGAAGAATGGTAGAACACACATGTTGTTGCCAATAGAGGAGAAGAAAGTGAAAGAGGAATCCATTACAAGCATACTTTGCATGAGCGGCAAGGAACTCCTGAAAGAATTCAAGAAAGAACAGGAGATGCAGTTCGATGTGGTGAGGAAACCCAAAGTTATCCTTACAAGTACTTCGATGGATGATTTTCCTGAAGAAGTTCAATAATTGTTGGATAATTTTCTAACATAGTGGTGGATGAGCTGCTAACTCATTGCCACCCATCAGGAGTATCATCCACGATATTGACTTGATATGAGGATCAAGTCTATTAAACAAAGAAGCATACATATTGACACCTTGAGAGAATGAGGAAGTGAAGAACCAAGTCCAGGAATTGTTAGACAAGGGTTTGGTCATAGCCAACTTGAGTCCATGTGCAATACCTACTGTGTTGATTCCAAGGAAGGATGGAGGATGGAGAATGTGTACAGACTCAAGAGCCATTAACAAGATCACCATCAGGTATAGATTTACTTTACCAAGGATGGATAATTTAATGGACTGTTTAAGTGGAGCCAATTTCTTTTCGAAAATAGATTTGAAAAGTGGATATCGCAAGAGTATAATGAGAGAAGGTGATGAGTGGAAGACATCCTTTAAGACAAATTAAGGTTTGTATGAGTGTCTTGTTATGCCGTTTGGATTAACAAATGCCCCGAGTACTTTTATGAGGTTGATGAATGAAATACTAAAAGATTTAATTGGAAAGTTTGTGGTTGTATATCTATATGATATACTGATCTTTAGAAAGACTAAAGAGGATCATTTGAGACACCTGACACTAGTGATGAGGAGGCTACAACAGGAGAAGCTATTGATAAATCTAAAGAAGTCCTCTTTTATGAATAAAAAACTGATTTACTTGGGTTTTGCGATCTTTTCAAATGAACTGAAGATGGATCCAAAGAAGGTGAAAGAAATCAAAGAATGGTCATCACCAAGGAGTATGTTTGAGGTAAGGAGCTTCCATGGATTAGCCAGTTTTTATAGGAAGTTCATCAGAGACTTCAGTGGGATTTGTGCACCAATGATGGATACACTAAAGAAGAAGAACAAGTATTTTAGGTGGACAGAGGAGGCCGAGAGGAGCTTCAATATACTGAAGGAGAAAATAATAGAACGACCAATTCTGGTCTTGCCAAATTTTGAAAAGACATTTCAGGTGAGGTGTGATGCAAGTGGAGTTGCAATTGGAGTAGTTTTGAGCCAGGATAATAGACATGTTGCTTATTTCAGTGAAAAGATGAATAATACCAAGAGAAAATACTCCACATATGATAAGGAGTTTTATGCCATAATTCAAGCCTTGAATAAATGGATACATTACCTTGTCCCACAGGAATTTGTCTTGTATAGTGATAACCATGCTTTACAATTCATAACTAGACAGGAAAAATTGAGTCAGAGGCATGAAAAATAGGTTGAGTTTATGCAAAAATTTACTTTTTCCATTAATAATATTGATGGGAATGCTAACAAAGTTGTTGATGCATTAAGCAGGAGATGCTTGATTCTGCAAGAATTTCAGGTGAAGACCTTGGGGTTTGAACACCTTAAGGACATGTATTGTGATGATGTAGATTTTAAGGAAGCATATGAGGCATGTACAAATCCTGTGCGGAGAGACATGAGCCAGTGGACAAAGTATATGATTCAAGAGGGACTGTTGTTCAAGGTAAATCAGTTGTTCATACCAAAATGCTCAA
This sequence comes from Picea sitchensis, assembly GCA_010110895.2. Lineage (NCBI taxonomy): Eukaryota > Viridiplantae > Streptophyta > Pinopsida > Pinales > Pinaceae > Picea > Picea sitchensis. The sequence continues at coordinate 218,246 of SNQJ01S0002345.1, read as the reverse complement.
TGAGGGATAACCTTTTGAAGGAAAAGAATAGTGGAGGATTGGCTAGACATTTCGACCATGATAAAATGTTTTCAAAGTTGAGCAGTTCATACTATTGGCCATGTATGAGAATAGAAGTGATAAAGTTTGTGAACAGATGTAGAATCTACCATCATGCAAAAGGAAAAAGACAGAACACTGGATTGTATCAACCATTGCCAATACCAGAGAGGCCTTTGGATGCAATAAGCATGGATTTTGTGTTGGGACTGCCAAGAACGCAAAAAGGATTTGATTCCATATTTGTGGTGGTGGATAGATTTTCAAATATGGCACAATTTATCCCATGCCAGAAGACTAGTGATGCAACACATTTTGAGAACCTATTTTTCAAGGAAGTTGTAAGACTTCACATCCTACCCAGAAGCATTGTATCGGACAGAGACACAAAATTTGTTGGTCACTTTTGGAGAACACTGTGGAAGAAGTTGGGGACATATTTGTCCTTCAACTCATCCTATCACCCTCAGACAGATGGATAGACTGAGGTGGTAAACAAAAGTTTGGGAAACTTATTGAGGAGTTTGGTCACTAAGCACCATAATCACTGGGATCAGATTCTACCACAAGAAGAATTTTCATACAATGACTCACCAAACAGGAGCACTGGAAAATACCATTCCAAATATTGTTTGGAATGCAACCCAGGGGAGTATCTAAGTTGAGATACTTGGAATAGAGTGAGATCAGGAGCTATGGAGCATAATATTTTGTTGCAGAAATGCAGAGGCTCCATAGCTGGATCAGAGGACAATTGGAGAGTTCTAACCAGGAGTACAAGCGCAGAGTTGATCAACATCTCAGAGAACTTCAATTTGTAGTAGGAGATTAGGTTCTGACACATATCAGGAAAGAAAGGTTCGCTAGGGGAACATATAACAAGTTAAATATGAAGAATATAGGACCATGTAAGATCTTGAGGAAGTTTGATGCAAATGCTTATGAGATTGAGCTGCGAGATGATGTGGGAATATCTCCCATATTCAATATTTCAGGCCTGTATTCTTATGGGAAATATGACACAGAAGGATCAAAAGATCAAGATAAGGTCCAGTGGGAGAAACAAATGCCTATAGCATAAAAACCATAGATGGAGAATATTGTTGATCAGAGGATTGGAAAAAAGACTAGGAGGAAGAGCTATTTTGAATATATGGTCAAGTGGAAGGGACACCCAATAGAAGATGTTAGTTGCAAAAATGAAGATCTTATCCAGAAGCATGGAAACTCGGTGCAAGAGCTCATGGACAGGAGTCCATGAATTTTTGTCAAGGGGAGTATGATGCAGGAGCATCGTTGGAAAGCACATGGAGTAGGACCACATAGCACATGGGAATCTTTCCAGAATCTCAATGTTGAAAATCTCGACGAAAATTTTGAAGCCTGTCTGAACTCAGCGTCGAGAAAATATTTGAAGAACTCTTGAAAAATCATGAGTGAAGTGGGAGATACCACTCCTACTCTGGAATATGACTAATCTAACATAGTCGTTAGGTTAGGTTTTTGGAGTAGACAAATAGTCGGGGGTAACCCTTGTTAAAATATTGTGTAACTACAAAGAATATTCTTATCCCATTTTTTGGATAAAGTAAAAGATAAAATATTTTTATTATTGATTAGATTAATCCCCTTTTGTGGATTGATCATGTCGGACATTGTAATTGACCAAATTCCCTTTTGCGGATTGGTCAAACCCTAATTGTAGTATGCAAAGTAACAAGCGCCCCCCGGGAAAATTAAAGTGGTTCTATCCACCAATATTGAGAAGTCGGCCCTGCCAATGAAAAGACACCTCAGTTCAACACCTGCCAGATTGTATAAATAAGAGAGGCCAACGCCTCATTTATACACACACTCAACTCACTCATCTAGTGTGCAAGTATTGAAGGAAGCTGTAGCTACTAGTTTCTGGAAGAAGGAAGATAGAGAGGCCCATCCTTCGGAGAGGAATTTCTATGTTGTTTGGTTCATTATCTTGGCATTGTATTGGCTATCTATATTAAGGAAGTTTTTCTAGGTTTACTTCTCCGTGAGGGTTTCCCAAGATAAATGTTGTGTATCTTGTGATTGTGTTTGTCTTAGTGATCCTATCTATGCTATTGTTATCTATTAAATTGAAAGGTAACCTAATAATAGCTTAAACTTTAACATGGTTTCAAAGCTAAGCTGGAGAGATCATCTTTCACAGGAAAAAGAAAAAAGTCATTGTTGTTGTACAAGAAAATTAGGGATTTTTATTGAAGAAGAATTTTAGCCCCAAAACAATCAAGAAAAGTGTGTCCTTCCTCAAGGATCACTTTGGCATCTTTAGCGCACCTTTTTAGTGGCTAGATCTCCCGAAAAGTGAAACCCTTGTTTTCACAAAGTACCATAAGTACTAGAAAACCAAAGTACCAGAAGTACTAGAAAACCGGAGTACCAAAAGTATCAGAAGTACCAGAAGTACCAGAAAACCAGAAGCACCAGTCTAGAAATCCATTGATCAAGTTTGAAGCGATAAAATTTGGATTTTTAGAAATCTGAATGTACCACCATACTCGCCTCAATCCAATGCATATTTTGGTTATTTCATTTTTCAGATCCAAGAAATTTATTTTTTCTATTATTTCTATAGCCTGGAGGGCTAGGGTTTCTATTGCAAGAAAGAATGGCTACAAGCATGAGGGTAGAAGATAGGCTGGAAGGATATAGAAACTGTAGATCTTGGAATCATAGGTTGCAAATGATTCTAGATGAGAATGATCTCCTAGAACATGTTACAATGGGTGTACTAGAACCAGCTGAAGAAGAGAAAAATACCAAGCATAAGAAGAATGAAAAGAAAGAAAAGAGAATCATATCAGATTCAGTAAAGAATCACTTTATCCATCATATTTACAAACTACAAACAACAAGGAAAATGCTTGAAGCACTCAACAAGTTATATGAAAGAAAAGACATTAGCCTAAATTTTTCCTTAATTAATCAACTTTGTAATATGAAGATGGAAAACTCATAATCTGTCACATCATATCTTATGAGAGTTTCTCAGATCAGAGATCATCTTGCAACTATTTGAGATGTCATTAGTGACAAAGAGCTTGTAACCACAAACCTAAATGGGTTTCCAACATTTTGGATTCCTTTTGTACAAGGAGTGTGTGCAAGAAGCAAGTTACCCAAGTTTTATAAGTTATGGCAAGATTGCACACACAAAGAATCTAGACTTGCAGACCAACAAAAGTGATTAATTGTTGATGAAGAGGAAGCTCTTACAACTCAAAAGAACAAAAGAAGTTCCTTCAAGAAGAACTATAAAGAACATAACTCTGTAAGAGTTCCATATAAGAATAAAGATGTTTCAAAGATCATATGCTACAACTATCAAAAGTTGGGACGCTTTTCCTATGACTTTCCTAAAGGAAAAGGCAAAAGAAAGTATCAAGCACATGTGGCAGAGGAAGAGGAATCTCCTCCCTCAAGGAAATATTTATCAGAAATTGAGGGTTATGTACTTTAAGTTGAAGATAGTTGATCTGAATAAAAATAGCAAATGGTGGAGTCTGTAGAGCCTCCCCACCAAAAAAAACAAAAGATAAGTATTCATGTTTATTTTTAGTATCTAGTTTACCTTATCATTACAACTTAGATTTTTTGTGAGAATGTTAATTAACCTCATTTTATTTCAGTGTCTATGCATAATTATCAAAGAAAAGGATAAAGAAAGAGATAACATATTTATTTCGGGTATGATCACTCATGAGAGTGACAAAGAAATCATATTGTAAGTAAGTTTACAAGTCTCGGAAGAAATAAATTATGTCGTAACTTGCAGAAGTTAGACAACATGAGAAGGATGTATGCTATGATGACAATCAATAAAGACCAGACAATATCTAGTACTTATATAGGAGTAGGAGGCTCCTAAAGATGCAGAACATAAATGTTCAAGATGAAGAAAAAGATGGATACTCAGATATAATGGATGAGATGCAAGAAAACTACAGATTTCTCCAGTACCGTTCTTATATATGCAGAGGGAGTAGGTTGATCCAATATGAAGTGAGAAAGAAAGAAATGTTCGAACTCAACAAGGCACCCAAGATATTACAAAAGAATAAATTCAAGGATGATGATTATAAGCTATTAGTTTGGTGCAAGAGGGAGCCATGTCTCTGAGTTCTAAATGAAGGATTGTGATTTGATGAAGTTAGGAAAGAAAATGGATGGTATTTCTGTTCTAAGACTTTTGCGATCATTGTTTTGATCAGAAGGTTCTTTCTGATTCATCGCATAGGTTTTTTTATTTTCGACGTTTCGGACCAACCTAGTGTGGTCCATCATCAGGAAAGCGTTTGTGAGAAATGAAGGAAAAGTGATATAACAGGTGTATAAATACTTGATTGTTTTTTATAAGGAGCCGATATATTGAACAAGAATTATAAAACTTTTAGAAATTATAATTGTTTGTTTAAATCATTAATTATTTGTTTGTTTAATAATTAATTGTTTGTTTGTTTATTATTATTTATTTAATAAGAGCCGACAATGTTTATAAATTAATATTTAGACTTATTCATATTGGCTAGGGTAGGGATCCAATTTTGACTAATTTTCCATCCATCATCT
>SNQJ01S0002345.1:144583-213549 GCA_010110895.2 Picea sitchensis | reverse complement strand
GTTTAGATTATTAGGTTGTTTTTCAATTTCGATTGCTTCTCTGAATTTTCTATTGTGATAGTGATCTATCTTGGCAAGGATTTTGGTCTCTTCAATACAAATGTGATGTTTAGTTTTATCTGAGTGTTCTGCGAGAGCTGAGGCACGAGTGTGATTGTTTTTGATGTCAGTGGCATGTTCTTGAATCCTAATTCTAAAGGAACGACCTGTTTCTCCTATGTATTGTTTACCACACGATCACAAGATCATATAGACACCTTTATGTTCGATGGGATCAACAAAGTCTTTGACTGACCTAAGGGAATTCCTGATAGTGTTTAGGGGTTTGAAAGTTGCCCCAATGTTTTTATTCTTTAAAATCCTCACAAGTTTGTCTGTTATTCCTTATATGTAGGGTAAGTATACCTTAGACACATCATTATTAGTTTGTTCTTTATTCCTAGGTGTTTTGGTGGCGTTTTGAAAGGCTTTGATTACCTAATGTTTTTTATAGCCATTATTTTTAAAAACATTGAGGAGGTGATTTTTCTCTTCCTCTAGGTGTTCATCATCAGAAATTTCTTGATGATGTTATCCAGTTGATGATGTTACCCAGTTGATGATGTTTCCAAGTTGATGATGTTATCCAGTGGATGGTTCTACCTAGTTGATGTTGACATTCAATGACCTATCAAAAGATAAAGAATATCATTCTTATTAAGAGGGAGTGTTAAAATATTGTGTAACTGCAAATAATATTCTTATCCCCTTTTGTGGATAAAGTAAAAGAAAAAATATATTTATTATTGATTAGATCAATCCCCTTTTTTGGATTGATCATGTCAAGCATTGTAATTGACCAAATCCCATTTTGCGGATTGGTCAAACTCTAATTGTAATATGAAAAGTAAGAAGTCAGTCCCCGGGAAAATTAAAGTGGTTCTAACCACCCATATTGAGAAGTCGGACCTACCAGTGAAAATACACCTCAGTTCACCACCTGCTAGATTGTATAAATAAGAGAGGCCAATGCCTCATTTATACACACACTCAACTCACTCATCTAGTGCACAAGTATTGAAGGAGGCTGTAGTTACCAGTTGCTGGAAGAAGGAAGAGAGAGAGAGGCGCATCCTTGGGAGAGGAATTTTTGTGTTGTTTGGTTCATTATCTTGGCATTGTATTGGCTATCTATATTAAGGAAGTTTTACTGGGTTTTCTTCCCCATGAGGGTTTCCTAGGATAAATGTTGTGTATCTTGTGATTTTGTTTCTCTCAGTGATCCTATCTATGCTATTGTTATCTAGTAAATTGAAAGGTAACCTAATAATAGATTAAACTTTAACAACCCTAAGAACCCTCTGAGATAAATAGAGGTTTTGTACGCCCAAATGAGGCTAGCTGCAAGTCAGTAGGAGATTTCTGATTTTTCAATTTTTGTTTTGATTATAGTTGTAGACATTTTCACATTTGAATATAATATAGGAAAATTTACCCAATGCATGGTGTGGACATTGTTTGCAATTCCCTGTCATTGTGTTTCATGAATGAATGAATGAATTTCATTATGAACAGTTGGAACTATGAATGTTAGTATAAGTTTCAATTGTTTCTCTTCTGATTAAAGTGGTGCAAGGTGTGCACACAGAACGCAAGGAGTGCATTGACAAAATCAGTTTCGGTTCTGATGCTAAGAAGAAATAGCACGAAAATTTTCCCTTTGCAAGAAGTGCAAAGAGACTGATGCTAGGCATGAACAATCATCTGCAAGAATTCAAGCCTTGCATAAAGATATGGTGCAAGGAGGGCACATATCTAAGATTCAACTAAGTGTCGAAGGGACTTTACAATAAGTTGAAGAACCAGTAAAGGAGAATGCTAGGAGGGCGAGAGGAATTTATCTTTGAGAAATCCTTCGTATCTGATTGATCAAAATATATGAAACAGAAGGACTGCGTGAGAAGTTGTATTATTCAAAAGACCAAGCTTAGGAGGAGTCCAACTTTTCATAAGTTTTAACGAGATCCAAGAGTCAGACTCATCGAAGGAGAAAAGGTTCTAAACCTTTGAACACTTAGAAAATCTTCTAAGTCAGAGAAATCAGAAGCTCAAGAGGAGGAGTGAGATTGGTCATTGGATCATAGTGCAAGGATCAACAACCTTATGATTCAAGATAAGGTACGTGATCTTTAAATATTTGTACTTATAGGAAAGAGAACCCACCAAGATTTGAAACTTGAAATTCCTGAACCCCGAAGAGCCGAGAGCTGTCGATCTATTTGTGGACACTTGTCAGCAGATCGCAACCTCCAGGAAATTTTTTCATGGGATTTTTAGTTTCAGAACTGAGATTGCTAAACCCCAAAGACCTTAAGTCCCAAAGTGAATCTGAGCCATTGGATCAGGAGGAGACGTGGTGAATATATGAGAGCTCCAGGTAAAGTCCCAAAGTGATCTATAGTCGTCAGATTCAAGGGAGGCGTGGTATGAATCCATGCACTCTGGGTAAATACCTGAAGTAAACCCCAACTATTGATCTGAGTTTGACACACGTCAGTGGATTATAGACTTCAAACAAAGTCATTGGGGAAATGGTGGGGTTTCAGATTTGAAATCTCCAAAGTCTGAAACCTAGAGGAGATCTCGACCATTGATCGAGAGGAGGGTCTCAGACTTTTGATATGAGTTGAAAGGTCAACTACCTGAAGTGAATTTAGGACTATTGATCTTGAGGGTAGGTGTCCACAGATCATCATCTCTAGAATATTGCAGTATGGAAGGAAGCAAGGTTTGATATTTCAAAACCCCGAAGTTTGGAATCACGAAGAGATCTCGATCGTTGATCGAGAAAGGGAAGATCTAACCCGTAGATTGGAAAAGCACATATCTAAACCATCAGTTCAGACAATATCGTCAAGATCACAAGATCGATGATCCCATGGCATTGCGGGGACAGGAGTTGTGCAGACTTTAAAATATTAAGGGTGGGCCACAATCCAAATCGTGGTTTCTCCTAGAGGACACGTGGAGGCTCAAGGAGAATTACGGGCTAAAAAGTAGTTTGTTCCCAAACTGCTTTTGGTCACATTTAGTTTTTTCCCAAGGACACATCTGAGGAGGGGCTGAGATAAAGGCGCTAATGCCCGATACTCTAAGATTTTAGTAGAGTGCGAAAGGGAAGGTTGCAGGTGCCGTGAATTCTGCACAGACATCTGAGAGGACCTATGGTTAAAACAGAATAAGACCAGTAAGGTTTTAGAGAGTCACCTGACTCCAAAATAAAATATCCTAACCGAGAGGTTGTGCAACCCTTAGGAGAGAAGGGGGTCTGCACCAGGGAAGATGTAAGGTCATCATCTATATGGGTGCGGAGAGCTTCGCCCAATTCCTCAAGGAAATGGGACTTAAGAGTTTCTATGACACACAAGTTGGCCAAGTTGATGCCTTAGCATGTGAACGTACCAAGGGGGTTAATTAAATATGAAGAAACCAATGATATTGGGGTGCATCAACATGAGGGTCTCACCAAGGTTGGGCACATCAATCCCAAGGTGCACACCTATTGACGAGTTCATGGGTTTGTTTGGGCGACTAGGTCCACAAAGGGGTGCGATGATTTGTTTGGGCGATTGGTTCCACAAAGTGGCATGTTGATTCATTTGTGCATGGGTCCATGAAGGGGCAAAACACCCAAAAATTACATGATGGTTCACAATGGTGACCTTTGGATACCCTATGAGAGAACAAGGGTGCATAACCAAGGAAGGAAAGTTTTGGAAAGACAAGAAAATAAGGAGAGCATGTTCCTGGAATAGTTTGTTCCACATCTTATGTTTTTGTTTTTTTCTTCAATAGGTCTTATGAATCAGTGAACACAATATCATCATATTCTTAGTGTTTGTCTTTGTCCCCTCAAATATGTTCAATGGCACCCTAACCAATCATTGTTACAACTCTGTACATTTTTACTATGTAACCATGTTTATAAACATACCATTGTCTTAATGATCCCTTTCAATACCTTGTCATGGAAATATATTAAGATATAAGTCACCATGAATCACAAATATATTTCACTATGCTACCATCTTTGAATAAACATATCATTGTTTCAATGATCCCTTTTGATACCTTCTAATGGAAATATATTAAGATATAATTCATCATGAATACGAAATCAGAAATATATTTACTTTCTTCGAGAATAAATTCTCTTTCTTCTCATCTTTGGAGCCTTATTCCCATGCATCCTCCACCACTCAAACACATGTTCTCTTTTCTTGGGGTGTGATAAGCCAGTTTTCCCTTGATTCCATTGTCTTGAAAGGGCCATTATGTTTTTAAATTGAAATAAAGTATTATTTTAATATATCTCTATCTTCAATTGTGAACATCTTGGCAATAAGTTGTTTAAAACGGTTTTTCACCTTCAAATTATCAAAAGGAACCACTCTATTAGGCCTCTCTACTTATGATTTAGGATTAAGTGCATAAAGAATCATGTGAAGTGGTGTGTTCATGTTATCTCACCTCCTTTGATTGATGGGTTGTATCTGTTAGAATTGCAAATGCGGAAGACACAATTCACATATGATAATTAATAATCACACATATAAGAAACACATGGATTTCACGTGGTTCACCCAAGATTTGGGCTACGTCCACCAAGCATAGGCTTCATTTGTATTATTATTCAGATCATGGAGATTACATCAGATTTGCAAGTTCTCACTCTGCCTCTACAGGCTTACATGTATTTATATACATTTACAAGAAATTGATTATTAATGCAATCCCTATCCATATTCTAACTTGGTTTATTTAACTGTAACCAATAAAAAATAATAGGATCCAAATACATCATTAGAGGAATTAATTGTCACCAAATCCCAACAATCTCCACCTTGAAAAAAATTAACCTGATACCTTTCTCCTTCCTTTTGTTCATCACCTTTGCTGCAAGCCAAGAGAAGCCAAACACCACTGCAGCTTCTCTAATAAAACTGGTTTCATGATATCGCATCTGTGACTTGCACGCGTTTGGATTTTTTGAGGGGTCACTCCACCTCCAACATGTTTTCCACAACTTTGTTGTGAGAAATATTTAGTTATATATCTCCTTCTATCCAAACACCTATAAAATATACATTACAATTATCACAAAATATCTCAATGTAACCATTATAGGTGACATTTGTGCTTCTCAAATGATGAAGCACCCTTTTCACTACAACACCTGAATGTTTCACGTATCTGAAAACATCATTATCATGTGAAACATCTAGTCTTAACCATTTCATCACATATAATAGACCTCCTACTGAACTTACATGAGACATAACCTTTTCTTCTTTATAGACAAGACCTATGCCTGAAGAAAAATTATAATGGAAATCAAGAGGGATAAAAACTAGTTTTACAATGTTCATAATGAACTCCAACCACAACTTACCACTACCATATTTGGATACTTCCATGCCCTTATTTTTTTTTACTGCTCCTTGATTCCTCATCTGAATTGTCCTGTCCACCTGAGTCATTTTCTTACTGATTTTATCCATGCTTCAAATTGCATCGAGCATATCATCAGAAAATAACATCAAGACTGTGAATGTACTATAAACTGTATAGTCATTCCTACCCTTTGAAAAATTTTGATTCTCTATGAAGGATTCAAACCTCTTGTATATTTTCTTGGGTACCAATAGGCCATACAATGAATTATCTAGCATGCAAACAAATGTACTGTTGTGATCTTGAATCAACCCTTTTGGTTGTTCCATACATACTATATATTTTTCAATGATGACCTTGTGAGAAGTACGACCCCACACACAAAATCCCTTTATACCACCATCATAACTTTCTGAGATATAAAACAAGCAGAAATTCAGAAACAAAGATTTTATGTCTGGAAATGATTTACCACTTACCAGTACCTATAATTCTTTCTTGCTCTTATGACCTTAATGATTCTTCCATAAACAAGAAGATACATATGTCACTTCATATGCTACTTCATTACTCCCTTATAGCCTATAAAGGTTACAACCTTTGTTGCCTTGATCACTACTAAACCACCTTTCGACAATGTGAGAGCTCCACCTTGACATGTATACTTATATCCACAAGAACATAATACTCCCAATGAAATCAAATTTGATTTAAGATCTGGTACATATCTAACATCCATTAATTTCATAACAATACCATCAAACATCAAGATTCTAATACTGCCAACCCCAACAGTTTTACAAGGAATTTCCCATACAGACTACACCCTCATCAACAGATTGATAAGAAATGAACCAATTTCTATATCAACACATGTGGTGGGAGATGTTAGAATATAATGGATGTGCTCATTTAACCATAGACAATATAGCAATATTTTCACCCAACCATATGCTGAAGCAACCACCGAGCACCTTAATCTTGACAGAGAATCATTCCTGGAAGAAAACCATAGGCTAGATATCCAAACAAAGGTGGCGCACCTTTGTCCAGGGATAGTGCACCAAGCAAGAGTAACAAGAGATGATAAGAGAGTCAAAACCATAAACAAGAGGGATTCCAAGCCAAAACTAAAATCTTCTAGTTGCAGCAGCTGCAACAACATCTCTCCTCCAAACTTGCACACAAATTGGCCAACTGCAGTGTGCACAAGTGTGCTTCTGCAGTTCTGATAATTTTGGCTAGAATGAAGACTTGACTCCTATATTTATACTACTTCTGGCATACTACCTGGGACGACTTATCATTTTGGGTGTTGATTCTTTAGTATATAACATTACCTTTAGCCAACTTCTTCTATTGGAGGATAATAACCTAATACAAGTCATTCTCTTGAGCCAACTTGTCTTCTAGGGTTATTAACCAATTAATTAGGGTTTCTTCTCACTTCCTAGAATATTCTATTATCATCAGATTTACACGTGGAGGTCAATACCTCCTGCAGCTACCATAATATCAACACTCCCTCCTATCTAAGGAGGTATTGAAGGTAATGGTCTTGAGCACAAACATACCATTCACCCAGTAGCATCAACATAGTCGTATAGATTATCTCATGAATAGATCATGATCACCATCATCACTATTAATGTCATCAAATGCATCATATCTCGAAGCCATACTCCATCTGAGTAATCAGACATGATGTTGGATAAATCACTCACTCCATAGAGTGACACAAGAACCATTCTTCCAATCCGGACATATGTCCTAGAAGAATAAATGTCCTAGACCATTTTATGTCTGGGGAATCTCTGCCCATTGATCATCCATCTAGCTGATAATCATTTCCAACACTACTGATAGTCTTCAAGGTAATTGGGACAATTCCATTCAATAGAACATAACTGTGTCTATCCATAGTAGTACACAACTACAATCTAGTGGTACAATACCACACCAAGTAGCACACCGATACTTGATAAGTGACATATAGTCACAATCAGTGGAACACATCTACCACAGTAGCATACATATATTGTCTAGAGACATATAGTCTTCATAACAATCATATCATCTGATATCAACCTACACATAAAACATTGTTATGATATAAATTGAATCATCTGGGCCATTCTTCCACTCACATCTGTGAGATCTGGAAGAGCATCTACCCTCAAAAGGTAAAACATCAACGATGAACTATCTGGACTATTCTTCTCAAGAAAGGAAGAATAATTGTCCTGATTTTTGAGCCTGGACTATTCACCTATCCAGTCCATTCCTCCGGCACTAAACAAAGTGCAACCAATAGAGAATGAATATTCCCTAGGGAATGCCTATCCAGACCATTTCCTAAGGAAATGACTCTCCTGCACCAACCTCCAAAATGGACCATTCTTCAAAATTACTCACAATTGTGAGATTTGAAAGAATGACTGTCTGGAAAGGTGGACCAATATTCTTGACCACTTCTGAGAGTGACCATCAAGAAGATATATTGTACTAGACCATTCCCCCACACTGTCTATAATGAGAATCATTGTCTATGGTACATCAACAATCCATTGAACCATTTTATTTATGAAAATGATCGTTCGATCTAGAACATTTTCTGAACTAGAAAATGCATGTCCTTTAGAAATATCAAACCACTTTCTGAACTGGAAAGGAACTGCCCATCCTAGACCATTTTTCAAACTTGAAAAATGATTGTCCATAAATTAGTAAAACATAAGTGTTCCCTACCAACCTAGGAGTCATATCTTCCTTTTTCAATAAGGAAGTCATATCCACATAGCTTGAGTATGCAAACTCTTTCATCTTGGATAGAGGCTTTACCAAAATATTTTCTTATCTGCTCATGTGTGGAGATATATATTGGAGAACCACTTTCTCTTTTCTAGACTTCATCACAAAGAATGTAATGCTTGATCTCAATGTACTTAGTTCTTTCTCGAACACTGGTTTTTCTTTGAAGGATTCATATAGCTCTGATCGTTATAGTATATCATAGTTGGATTCAACTCTTTTTGTTTCCAGCTAGTTCATAACATAATGGAAAGGGTCAAACTGAAACATATCCAAGTGGAACTTCTTCTGTTATCATGAATGTTTTTTCATGGATTAGCAATCCATCATCCTGGACTTCTGAGTAACCATTTTGATACAATTTCTTTGTTATAGAAATTTTTTCACCACCCTTTTGTTGTGCATTGGAGGCTCTATACCAAGTTGTTTTAATCCATACAAGATCTTCTTCCATCTATCTAAAGGATCTATTTTTGTTTTACCTCAAATACTTGAGGTTTATCTACATGTAAACTCCAACCCATGGATATTGCGGACAATATACTGGCTCATGTAGAGGTATGTCTGGTTTACTGGAACAAGCGATCATCATAGTGTTCTACCTCCATCTGGGAGAACCTCTAGTTCTATATCTCACAATGCTTACATTGATAAGTTTTCTATACATGATTCTTCATCACAACTTTCATTTCCTCTTCTTGATTTCTTATAATGATTTCAGATTAGGCAGGTAATCTTGTGATTCTCGATACAATAATTGGTTGATCTGGATTTTCTTTCTCTCTTGGAATCTTCATGTTATTCTTCATGTTTCTCTTTAGCTCTTGGGTACATGGAGTTTTCTATAGATTCCATGCCCTGAAGATTCCAACTTCTTTATTTCATCATAGGATCATGGATGTGTATGGAAAACCATGGATACTTGAAGGCTTCTTTTCGAAGATGACTTCTTCTAAAGTCAAACTAAACACAAGCTATTTTTCATGGTTGCTATCGTTGATGGGAACATGGATAGATACTTCATCATCTTCAATGGATCATATTATTTAGGATTATCTCCCTCCTAATCCTTGCTTCATGCATGAATGCATTCTCATCTTTTGGAATTCGGTAATCATCTCCCTCTGACTAAGAGAGCCCACGCTTATGTCTACATCCTTATTTCCTTCTACAGAGTGTCATACGTCCTTTTCCAATTTCCTCTTGATTTTTGACTTCTTTATGTCCTTACTTCTTCTAGGTTTCTTCAAGATTAATTCTAATTTTGGCTTGTCTTGTAGTTGTTACTTATGTAATGGCTTCCACATGAATTGTTACCGGGGGTTGTTTATGTATTTCATCCTTTCATGTGTATTTCCTGACTTGTAGTCATTGTGATAGCAATCCTTATTTTGTTGTTCATCCATAGGTGTAGTTTCTCTTTGAACATATTATAGATATGCAAGATATGTATAGAAACAATGTAAACATTGTATATTCAAGAACTATGAAGAATATTGTTACCTTTTCTTAAAATAAGAAGTATGTTTTATCCTGCTTGGTCTTCCTTAAGGGTTTCCTTTCATCAAAAACTGATGTGTCATGTGTCTCCTTCCTTTTCTTTAGCTCAGGACAATTATTCTTGTAGTAACCATATTTTCGACAGTTGAAGAATTGTATTTATGACATATCTTTCTCTTGATTTGGCTTCTTCCTTGAACCAAACTTCCTTTTGTTCTTGAAATTATTGAATCTTGTTGTGAAGGCTTGATCATCATATTTATTTTCAGGTTTCTCTTTTGCAGTAATCCTTGATTCTTCTTGTGCACAACAAGTCCATAGTTCTTCAAATGTAGGATACTCATTCCTTGTGTTCATGGTTGTGGAAAATGCATCCCATGTCTTTGGAAGACCATTGAGTACTATATTTACTAGTTTCTTATTTGAAATGATCTCTTCGATTGCTTGTAGCTGATATCTTAACTAAGATATTATTACGAAGTATGATGTTATGTTGTCATCATCATTCATATTCATGTCATGGAGCTCATTCTTCAGACTCATTACTTGTCAAATGTTTCTGATTGAGAAGAGGTTTTTTAGGGAACCGTACATCTTCTTAGACGAATCAAGATGGTAGATGTAGGGTATCAACTAGTCTTTTATAGAATCCACTATGATACTCATGGCATTGATGTCATTGTCTTTGAACTTCTCCATAACTGCAACATTCTGTGGTTCCTTCTCTTTTCCTTCTTCAAACTCTAGTTCCACAATATTTCCTTTCATGATATCCAACACTTTATTCTTGGCAAGGATGAGTTCAATCCTTGTCTTCCACCCTCTAAAGTTAGAAGTCCCTTCTGTAATGCTACTTTTTACATAGATCATACAGGCATTATATAATCCACATGCATTTAAGAAAAATAAATACATTTAATATTAGAGTAAACATATTATTTACTGCTATAATATACAATCAATAGAATTAACATTAAGTTGATACGCACAAAAAAATACATTATAGTTATAGTTACACAAAGATGCATAATTATAAATAAAACATCATCTGATACTTATCCTTGAAAACCTTGGCGATTCCACCAACCACGTGCAAGCCTTCCATGAACCTCCCAGCCTTAGACCACACTGCTCGTCAGCTTAGCAGTGGGTCACCCCCGAGATGGGACTAAGCTCCACTCCAAGGCAAGGAATCCTAGGCTAGGATGAGGTTACAGGAAAAACAACATAGAAAGATTGGAAGGAATCTTCCCAGGATGCCATCTTACGCCCACTACTTCGAGACTCTCATTCCCCACATGCATGTTTCTCCCAGGAGTATACACCTTCACAAGCACAGTCCATCAGTGCTACACCTCCCTCTCTGGGTCTAGGCAATAGGCCGGATCAAGAAGTCTCAGAGATAGAATCTGGTGCTGGACACACTCTAGAAGAAACCACTTCCTAGCAAACTCTCTCACCTAGAAAGAGTTTCTCATAAGCCTAACAATTTGCCTCTTCCAAAAACATTCACCTCCATCACCTGGAGAGAGGTCATACACATGCTTAATCACAACTAGCACTGGCCAACAAGCCATGCGTAGTCCAGCTCTGCATGGCCACCACAACCAACCGAGAATACATACATGGGCTTCCCAAACAGGCTCAGCAATGACGACAAGGTCTCATAGTGATGGTTTTCGGGATTGTGTGACAAGAAATTCCGTTAGGGCTCGACACAGACTCCACAGCTTAGAACGGAGAGGGTTAACCTGACTTTTCAGAACGAACACAAGATTCTTGACTTCTCAGAATAGAGGGTGTACATGGATTTTCAGATACAAACACCGACTTTTTCGGCTCTTAGGATCACACAAGGTATTCTTGCAGAGGTTGGGTCGGTCATACTGTTCATAGCTCCCTACATGCTCAAGAAGTCGGGTGGAATGAAGGAGGAATCCCTCTCATGGCTCATCTCGGTCATTCTATTTGCATGCACCAGGGTTGACACTTGTCACTCTTGGAACTGCATGCATTCCATGAGCATGCATCCCCTTTGCACGTTTTTCCCTTGATAGGAACTTAGGATAAAAAAATAAAACATAAAATGCACATGTTCTTTGGAATAATAATAAAATATTATTTTCAAGGCTTAAGCCCCTAGGCTCAACACTTAGCCCCTTTTTCCACCTTCCAGCCCCTAATTCCTTGCTCACTCTATGAAATATCAGTCCCCCATCACTCATTCATCGTGGTCGGTCTGCACGCGGTGGTGTTTATATTTTACTAATGTGCTACATACATACAGGTACAAAATCAGGCCCTTGGCCTCTAATCCTTAGGCTCTCTGGCCTAACAATCACATAAGCCCACTGGCTTATACAAACTTGGCTCACCAACCTATAAGAGATTTTTACAACTCATTTCTTAAACAAGATTTACAACAGGGCTCGGTCTTGGGGACATTACAATCTCCCTCCCTTATTTCTACACTGTCCTTAGTGCAACTTTACACAACATCTGCAAGATTTTCAAAATTTTCAAAAAGATGCGGGTACTCTGCCCGCATAACATATTCATGCTCCCAGCTTGCATTCTCAAGACCGTACCAGGTCCACTGGACCTTTACAAGATCTATAGCTCGATTCCAGAGCTGTTTGCTTTTCCTGTCGATTATGCGCATAGGATGCATTTGCAGGACACCTTATGGTTCCACCTGAATCACATTCCAATCGATAACATGATTAGCATCAGGTATATATTTCTTAAGCAGAGAAACATGAAACACATTATGTACATTCATAGATGCAGGTAATGCAGGCATGCATGCAACTGGCCCAATCCTTTCCAGGATTTCAAACGGCCCACAAAATCTTGCTGCTAACTTGGCACAACTTCCCGACTTCAGGGAACTCCTATTAGTTTTCAGTTTCAGGAAAACATGATCACCTACTTTGAATTCTCTGTGGGTTTTGTTCTTATCAGCGTAACTTTTCTTCCTGTCCTGGGAAACTTTCAAATTATGTTTAATTCTTATCATTTGATCTTCCATCTCTTTGAGCAACTCTGGTCCAACTACTGCTCTGTCGGCTAGATTATCCCAGCTCACTGGAGTGTTGCACTTTATTCCATAAAGTGATTCGAATGGGCTCATCTTCAACGATGTATGATACCCATTGTTGTAGGCAAATTCTGCCAAATGCAGGTAGTCTTCTCACCTTGATGGTTTATCCATCACATATATTCTTAATATGTCTTCTATTACTCTATTCACTCTTTCTGTCTGACCATCAGACTGAGGATGATATGTTGTACTAAAGTTTATATTCGTTCATAATCCATTAAACAACCCTTTCCAGAAATTCGAGGTGAATTTTGGGTCCCTATCAGACACAATTGTCTTAGGAATTCCATGCAAGCGTGCCACTTCTTTTAAGAAGATATCAACAACATATGCTGCCCTGTGAGTGGTTTTCAGTGGAATAAAATTGGAAGCTTTTGTAAGCTTGTCCACCACCACCATGATTGAATCATGTTGCTTGCTTGTTCTGGGCAATCCTGTGATAAAATCCATTGTCACCACTTCCCATTTCCACTCAGGAATGGGTAAAGGCTGCAACAACCCTGTTGGGTGACTATGTTTAGCCTTAACTTTCTGGCACTCCACACATCTGGCGATGTATTCAACGATTTCTTTCTTTAGACCTGGCCAAAAGTAATGGCTTTTGACTACTTCCACAGTCTTCTGATATCCAGGATGTCCAACATAAGCCACGTTATGCATTTCTTTTAGAATTGCAATCTTCAATTCTTGGACATTGGGTACATACACTTTGTTTTTACACAGAAGTAAGCCATCAGTTCCCAAGGTGTAACTTTCCTGGGTCTGTGGTTTCTCACGCTGCTATAGATTTTCTACTAGACCTCTGTATTGCAAATCAACATTTGCAGCTTCCAAAATTCTGTCCTTAATCTCAGTCCTGTACATGCTAATGGTTGTAGCATGTAATTCGTGCACTTTTCTGCTAAGTGCATCAACCACCTTATTTTCTTTCCCTTTGATATGCTTGATATCAAACTCATATTCACAAAGAAACTCTAGCCATCTAGTTTGCCTGGCATTTAAATTCGGCTGCTCAAATAAATACTTCAGACCGTTGTGGTCTGTTCTCAATTTGAATCTCCTTCCCATGAGCTAATGCCTCCATTTCCTCAATGCGTGGACGATTGCTGCCAGTTCTAAATCATGGGTGGAATAATTCCTTTCATTATCTTTTAGCTTTCGGGAATCATAACAGATTACAAATACCTCTTGGCTGATAAATCCTCCCAGCCCCTCCTTACATGCATCTGTGCACACCACAAAATCCATATTTGGATCTACAATATTAAGGATTGGAGCACTGGTTAACAGCTGCTTCAATCACTGGAAACTACTCTCACACTCTTCAGTCCACTGAAACTTCTTCTCCTTCCTTTGCAAGGAAGTGATAAGATGAGCTATCTTTGAGAATCCTTCTATAAACCTTCTGTAGTAACCTGCCAGACCCATAAAAGATCTAGCTTCTGTCACATTCCTTGGCGCTGACCATTCTTGGATGGTCTCAAACTTTTCAGGATCCACAACGATCCCCTCTTCTGAAATAATATGTCCCAAGTAATGGATCTACCTTTGATAAAATGAGCACTTGCTCATCTTGGCATACAATTGGTGTTCTCTCAACACTTGCAACACCATTCTGAGGTGTTTCTCATGCTCTTCCTCTGACTTGGAATACACCAGGATGTCATCTAGGAAGACTATAACAAACTTGTCTAAATAGTCCCTGAATACACCATTCATTAAGCACATGAAAATAACAGGTGCATTTGATAATCCAAACGACAGCACCATGACATAATGACCATACCTTGTTCTAAAGGTGGTCTTGCTGATGTGCTCCTAATTTATTCTCACCTAGTGATATCCAGATCTGAGATCTATTTTTGAAAATATTTTTGTGTCCTTCAACTGATCAAAAAGATCATCGATCCTTGGCAGAGGATACTTGTTCTTGACAGTTACCTTGTTCAACTGTCGAAAATCAATACACAACCTCAACGCCCCATATTTATTCTTAACAAATAGAACTGGGGCTCCCCAAGGTGACACACTGGGGTGAATATACCCCTTCTTTAGAATCTCTTCAAGCTGCAATTGCAACTCTTTCAGCTCTGGCATACTCATTCTATAAGGAGCTTTCGAAACTGGAGCTACTCCTGGCATAAAATTTATAGAAAAATCGACGTCTCTCTTCAGAGGTAGTCCAGGTACCTCCTGAAATATATCCTTGAACTCTGTGAGTACTTCATGGTCTCCAATATTTGAGACTGCATCTCTGGATGCTTCTTCCACACGATTTGCAAATAATTGAAAACCTTTCATGTAACACTTCTTCAGTTGCATGGCTGAGATTTCTCTAACAACCATGGCTCTGGGAATTCCTTGGACTATTTTCTGATTTCCTTCTTCATCCATGCATGTGAAATTCTTGTTAMAATAGTCTAGAAGAGCACGGTGTTAGTCGAACCAGTCCATCCCAATCAAGCAGTCGTAAGAACCTAAAGGCAGAATATTTAATTCAGCCTTAGTGCTCAATCCACCTATGTCCACTAAACAAGACTTAACCAATTCAGTGACCTTCATTTTGGTTCCTGTCGCCAACTGCACTAGCCACGACTTTTCATGTTTTCTTCTTGATAAACGCAAACTTTCCACCACCCTAGGATCTACATAACTATGGCTAGCCCCCTGAATCAATTAAAATAATAAGTGGTAGGTCGTTAATCATACCTTCCACTTCAATCATGTGTGATTGAAATTATGCTTGCTTGTTGTCCAGGTCTACGTAGATCCTCGACATTCTGCTGCCCATATCCTCCACTGTTTCAGCTTGCTGAACAGTATGAACAGTTCTCACTTTACCGTTTTTATGGGGACAATCTATGTACTTGTGGTTTCCTTTACAGCCCCAACACTGAATGGGCATTTGTCTTTGTCTTTGTGGTCCCTCTTCAGTCATTCTCGGCTCTCTAAATGATGGCTGTCCCTGAAGACTATTTCTAAAAAAGGAAGGCTTGTTTCCCTTTTGCCTCTGTTCCTTCTTAAACTTCCTCTGATCATTCCAAGCCTTCCGAATGGTAGGCTTTTCTCTTTGATGTTCAAATAAGCATTTAGCCCTTCTTATGGTTTCTTCCATAGTCTTAGGATCATCATACTGAATCTTGTCACCCATGGAAGGTGGCAGTCCACTCAAATATCTTTGTATCTTGAAAGCCTCGCCTTTGATGAATGGAACATACTTCAGTAGTTCCAGAAAACTTTGCTCATACTCATTAATGGTCATGCTACCTAGCTTGAGTTCGAAGAACTTCTTCATCTTTCTGTCATAGTATCTTTTGGTCAGGTATTTCTTCTCGAAATACCTCTTAAACTCCTTCCAAGTGATATCTTTCTCTCTGATGTACTGCACTTGCACAAACTGATCCCACCACATGGATGCTTTTTATTTTAGCTAATACATTGCAATTCTTCCTTCTGCACGTGGTTGGTGGAATCACCAAGGTTTTCAAAGATAAGTATCAGATGATGTTTTATTTATAATTCTGTAGGGAAACACACAATAGTTCAAGCCTGTCCCCTACCAGAAAACACTAAAAATATGGAAAGGATGAATTGAAAGGGGAGATGAACAAGATCAAGTCTCCAACGTTCGATGGTGAATATAAGAAGGAGGAAGATGCTGAAACATGGTTTCTAGGCATGAGCAAATATTTCCAACTGCAGAATTATTCTGCACATGTAGAAGGAAGAATTGTGATGTATCAACTAAGAGGAAAAGCATCCATGTGGTGGGATCAGTTTGTGCAAGTGAAACACATCAGAGAGAAATATATCACTTGGAAGGAGTTTAAGAGGTATTTCGAGAAGAAATACTTGAAAAAAAGATACTATGACAGAAAGATGAAGGAGTTCCTCGAACTCAAGCTAGGTAGCATGACCATTGATGAGTATGAATGAAGTTTTCTGGAACTACTGAAGTATGTTCCATTCATCAAAGACGAGGTTGTCAAGATACAAAGATATTTGAGTGGACTGCCACCTTCCATGGGTAACACGATTCGGTATGATGATCCTAAGACTATGGAAGAAACCATAAGAAGGGATAAATGCTTATTTGAACAACAAAGAGAAAGGCCTACCATTCAGAAGGCTTGGAATGATTAGAGGAAGTTTAAGAAGGAACAAAGGCAGAAGGGAAACAAGCCTTCTTTTTTTAGAAACAGTCTTCAGGGACAGCCATCGTTTGGAGAGCCAAGAATGACTGAAGAGGGAGAACAAAGGCAAAGACAGACACCCATTCAGTGTTGGAGCTGTAAAGGAAACAAAAAGTATAGAGATTGTCCCCATAAAAATGGTAAAGAGAGAACTGTTCATACTGTTCAGCAAGCTAAAACAATGGAGGATATGGGTAGCAGAATGTCGAGGATCTACGCATCCCTGGACAACAAGAAAGAAGAATTTCAATCGCACATGATTGAAGTGGAAGGTATGATTAATGATCTACCACTTATTATTTTAATTGATTCAGGGGCTAGCCATAGTTATGTAAATCCTAGGGTGGTGGAAATTTTGTGTTTATCAAGAAGGAAACATGAAAAGTCTTGTCTAGTGTAGTTGGCCACAGGAACCAAAAGGAAGGTCATTGAATTGGTTAAGTCATGTTCAGTGGACATGGGTGGATTGAGATCTAAGGCTGAATTAAATATTCTTCCTTTAGGTTCTTACGACTGCTTGATTGGGATGGACTGGTTGGACCAACACCATGCCCTTCTGGACTGTCATAAAAAGAAGTTCACATGCCTAGATGAAGAAGAAAATTAGAAAATAGTCCAAGGAATTCCCAGAGACGTGGCTGTTAGAGAAATCTCAGCTATGCAACTGAAGAAGTGTTACAGGAAAGGTTGTCAATTATTTGTAGCTCATGTGGAAGAAGCATCCATAGATGCAGTCTCAAATATTGGACACCATGAAGTACTCACAGAGTTCAAGGATGTATTTCAGGAAGTACCTGAATTACCTCCGAAGAGAGACATCAATTTTTCTATAAATTTGATGCTAGGAGCAACTCCAGTTTCGAAAGCTACTTATAGAATGAGTACGCTAGAGATGAAAGAGTTCCAATTACAACTTGAAGAGATTCTAAAGAAGGGGTACATTCACCCCAGTGTGTCACCTTGGGGAGGCCCGATCCTATTCGTGAAGAAGAAAGATGGGACGTTGAGGCTATGTATTGATTTTCGACAGTTGAACAAGGTAACTGTCAAGAAAAAGTATCCTCTGCCAAGGATCGATGATCTTTTTGATCAGTTGAAGGACACAAAAATATTTTCAAAATTAGATCTCAGATCTGGATATCACCAGATGAGAATAAATGAGGAGGACATTAGCAAGACTACCTTTAGAACAAGGTACGGTCATTATGAGTTCACGATGGTGTCATTTGGATTGTCAAACACACCTGTTGTTTTCATGTGCTTAATGAATGGTGTATTCAGGGACTATTTAGACAAGTTTGTCATAGTCTTCCTGGATGACATCCTGGTGTATTCCAAGTTAGAGGAAGAGCATGAGAAACACCTGAGAATGGTGTTGCAAGTGTTGAGAGAACACCATCTGTACACCAAGCTAAGCAAGTGCTCATTTTATCAAAGGAAGATCCATTACTTGGGACAAATTATTTCAGAAGAGGGGATTGTTGTGGATCCTTAAATTGTAACGCTACTTTTTACATATCTCATACAGGCATTATATAATCCACATGCATTTAAGAAAAATAAATACATTTAAGCTCAGAGTAAACATATTATTTATTGCTATAATATACAATCAATAGAATTAACATTAAGTTGATATGCACATCAGAATACATGATAGTTATAATTACACAGAGATGCAGAATTATAAATAAAACATCATCTAATACTTGTCTTTGAAAACCTTGGCGATTCCACCAACCATGTGCAGGCCTTCCATGAACCTCCTAGCCTTAGACCACACTGCTCATCAACTTAGCAGTGGGTCACCCCCGAGCTGGGACTAAGCTCCACCCCAAGGCAAGGAATCCTAGGCTAAGCTAAGGTTACAGTAAAAACAACATAGAAAGACTGGAAGGAATCTTCCCAAGATGCCATCTTACGCCCACTACTTCCAGAATCTCATTACCCACATGCATGTTCCACCCGGGAGTATACACCTTCATAAGCACAGTCCGTCGGTGCTACACCTACCTCTCTAGGTCTCGACAATAGGCCAGGTCAGGAACTCTCAGAGCCCAAAGCTGGTGCTAGACACTCTCTAGAAGAAACCACTTCCGAGCAAACTCTCTCACCTAGAAAGAGTTTCTCACAGGCCTAACAACCTACCTCTTCCAACAACAGTCACCTCCCTCACCTGGAGAGAGGTCATACACAGGATCAATCACAACTCACACTATCTAGCAAGCCACATGCAATCCAGCTCTGCCTGGCCACCACAACGAACCGGGAATACAGACCTAGGCTTCCCAAACAGACTTAGCAATGACGACAAGGTCTCACGGTGATGGTTTTCAGGATTGCATGACAAGCAATTCCTGCAGGGCTCAACACAGACTCCACGACTCAGAATGGAGAGGGTGAAGCTGTCTTTTTAGAATGAACATAGGGTTCTTGGATTCTCAGAACAGAGGGTGTACACAGATTTTCAGATACAAACACTGACTTTTCTGGCTCTCATGACTGCATAAGGTATTCTTGCAGAGGTTGGGTCGGTCGTACTATTCAGAGCTCCCTACATGCTCAGGAAGTCGAGTGGAATGGAGGAGGAACACCTCTCATGGCTCATCTTGGCCGTTTTATTTGCATGCACTAGGGTTGACACTTGTCACCCTTGGAACTGCATGCATTCCATCAGCATGCATCCCCTTTGCATATTTTCCCCTTGCCAGGAACTTAGGATAAAAAAATAAAACATAAAATGCACATGTTCTTTGGAATAATAATAAAATATTTTTCTCAAGGCTTAAGCCCCTAGGACTAGCCCCTAGGCTCAACACTTAGCCCCTTTTTCCACCTTCCAACCCCTAATTCCTTGCCCACTCTGTGGAAGCTTAGTCCCCCATCACTCATTCATCATGGTCAGTCTGCACGTGACGGTGTTTATATTTTATTAATGTGTTGCATACATACAAGTACAAAATCGGGCCCTTCAACTCTAATCCTTAGGCTCTCTGGCATCACAATCAAATAATCCCACTGGCTTATACAAAATTGGCTCACCAGCCTATAATACATTTTTACAACTCATTTTGTAAACAATATTTACAATAGGGCTCAGCCTTGGGGAAATTACACCTTCTAGCCTTTTTTATGACTTCATAGAGTAAGTCATAACTTCTTTTCTTTGGTTAAACCTTGATTTTGACCAAAAAATCAAAGTGATAAGTGCACCAGGAGATGCAATAGGCTAGGGAGCACTAGTCTATCCACAAATTAGGTCAATCTATTAACTTAAGGTTCCTCAATGAGAGGCTTAGGGTTTCGTTGTTGCAACAAAAACTGGTTGTAACTGCAACTACAACTGAGAAAATCCTCCCAATCTATCTTCCAGTGGTTAGACTGTTCGAAGATAGTTTGGGCCCATAACTTGTTAGAATATAATGGATGTTCTTGTTTAACCATAGAAAATATATAAATATTGTCACCTAACCATAATCCGAAGCCACCCCCGAGCACCTTAACCTTGACATAGAATCATTCCTGGAAGAAAAACCTTGGCTAGATAGCCAAACAAAGGTGGCACACCTTTCTCCAAGGATAACACACCAAGAAAGAGTAACAAGATCTGATCAGAAAGTCCAAACCATAATCAAGAGAGATTCCAAGCCAAAAATGAAATTTTCTAGTTGTAGCAGCTGCAATAGCATCTCTCCTCTTGCAATAGTGTGCTTCTGCAGTTCTGAAAATTTTGGCCAGAATGAAGATTGGCCTCCTGTATTTATACTAATTGTAGCATACTGCCTGGGCCAACTTCTCATTATGGGTGTTGATTCTTTAGTATATAACATTTCCTTTAGCCAACTTCTTCTCTTGGAGGATAATAACCTAATACAATTCATTCTCTTGAGCCGACTTGTATTCTAGGGTTATTAACCAATTAATTAGGGTTTATTCTTACTTCCTGGAATATTGTATTCTCATCAGGTTTACATGTGGAGGTAAATACCTCCCGCAACTACCATAATATCAACAGGAGGCACCTAAATCTAACTTCCATTCTTCTTGATATTGTAAATGACTAGAAATGGATAAAACTTGATGAGTCATACCTAAATTTGTTACAGCCAAATTTGCCTCCTTTATAGAGTTTTCCTCAGATTCCTTTCTCTTCCAACAATCTTTCTTAAGATGTCCCATTTTTCCACAATACCAACATTTTTCTTTACCCTTTCTGTGTCTTTACTTAGATCAAGAAAACCTTCTCTCATTCTGCTCTTTAGTTCGACCTCTAACCAACATCGCCTCTGAAGTTGAGGTTTCTTGACTAGATTTTCTCCTCATCTTCGCAGCCAACAAAGCTCCGATAACGGAGTCATAATATAAAACATCTATTGAGCTAAAGCTAATAGAGGTGACTATATTATCCCAAGACCAAGGAAATGTACACAATAGTGTAATAGCCATATCCTCATCTTCGAATTTAACTTCCACACTAGTCAATTGAGCTATAAGGGTATTAAAGGTATTTAAATAGTCAACAACTTTTGTACCTTCTTTCATCCACAAACTGTACAACTGTCTTTTCAAGTAGATTCTTCTTGTCAAGGACTTCATCATATATAAACTTTCCAACTTGGTCCATAACCCTGATGTTGTATCCTCTCCTATGATATTAAACAAAACATCATCCGCCAGACATAAACAAATGGTACTAAGAGCTTTTGCATCCAGATCTTCCCATTCCTCATTCGTCATGGCTGTTGGTTTCTTCGACTTGCCTGCCAATGATTTTTTCAACCCTTGTTGCACTAGTAAATCCCCCATCTTGAGTTTCCAGAGCTCAAAGTTTCTTTTACCACTGAACTTTTCAACTTCAAACTTCAAACTCTACATCTTAGCCATTATGAGAAAAAATCTCCTAATGCCCAAATCACTACTTATAATAACCAAGACCTTTTTTAAAAATAATGTGGAAGAAAAATGGTATAAACACCTTTATAAAACCTTCACCTTTAATTTAAAAAAAATAAAAATTCACCTTTATACCTTTTACATATTATATTCCAAATATATTTAACCTTTTAAAAAGAGAAGCCTCCACATGACTTGTTCAAGTTTTTTAAAAGGGGATTCAATTTAAAAAAAAAAAACCCAAAATTCAATTCTTCATACCTTTTGAATTCTTTGAAAAACCACACACATTTTTACTTCAAGGGAGATCGTAAATTTTGATTTATGCCATACCATAAATTCCGTACCATAAAGAGAATATCATAAAATTCCAAACAAAAAATATGCAAATTTTTAAGGAGTCGTTGTCGCAGCTCTCGATATACCCAGAGTGCGGTGATCTTAAAAATTCTTCACACTGTACCACACTCCTAGACTGTGGTGATTTCAGGTTTTCAAACGTGTGCAAAGTCTGACTAGTATGACGCCGCACCCTTCCATAGGAGGGACCTGCAACGATGTTGAACTCGATGCACCTCACACATATTTCACATATTTTTCGCTACTGCGGCTCCTCTGAGAATTTGACGCTCCTCCAACCAGCTTTGATACCACTTGTTACAATTGCAAATGTGGAAAACACAATTCACATATGATAATTAACAATCACACATATAAGAAACACGGGAATTTCACGTGGTTCACCCAAACTTTGGGCTACATCCACCAAGCATAGGCATCGATTGTCTTATTATTTAGATCATGGAGATTACATCAGATTTGCAGGTTCTCACTCTGTCTCTCACTCTGCCTCTATGGTCTTACATGTATTTATATACATTTACAATTTTTTTTTATTAAATGCAGTCCCTACCCATATTTTAACTTGGTTTATTTGGTTGTAATCAACGCAGAATAATAGGATTGAAATCCATCATTAGAGGAATTCGTTGTCACCAAATCCCAACAATATCTATCCTTTGTAAGACTTTGTTGAAGGGTCCCTCTCATAGGTGACAATCATAACTTGATATTTCTTGTTTTCAAAGGTCATGAAATTCCTAAGACTATGAGAACCAAGTCTATATAAAAAATAACCTCTACATAAGGGGCGCAAAATTTTACCTAGTGCTTGTAATATGTGAACACATCATCATTCAACACAATTTGTTTCATAAATCAAATTCATAATATTTGTTGGAATCCCCCGTGTAATCAATTTAGGGTCCACAAACATGAACTCTTTTGTACCTTAGGAATCCTATAAAGTATCGTTTTCAAGGATGATTTTAAGGATGGAAATTTATTTTAAAATGTAGAAACCTTGGTGAATCTTACTTATCCTTCATATGTCAACTATAAAGGTTTGGCAATATTTTTGTAAAAATATTCAAATTTCTTAGGATTTTATATAGCTTGAGCGAAATTTATCCCCTAAAGCTTGAGAAATTTCTTCCTTATAGCCTACCCCTCTCTCGATTTGAACATATAATCTCTTAGGAGGAAACACGTGTCCCCCTCTGGATTTGAACCTCTAACCTATTAAGAAGAAACACATGTTCTTAACCATTAAGCCTACTATTTTTTTTTTTTTTAAATAAAAAGGAAGGTCATGTTATATTAATATTGCAAAATTACAAAGTTCTATTGAAGTGCCAGCTGTCCCGCCTGGAAAGGAAATTGAGACAGCTAGCCATTCCATGCTAGCTTCCAAACTCAAAATGTTAGTTTTCCATCTTGCCCGAAGGAAACCAGGATGCATGTCCAGCTTTAGTATTAGTCTGTTCTTTACTATACTACCGCTATCATTTCTATAATCTAATTGAGCTACAACTGTAGTTTGAATCAAAAGAAAAGAGTTTCTAACAATGAGCATACAGGAAAAACTCTTAGCTGGTGTCCTCATAATTGTCTTCCTCCTTGCCACATCTGACTGGAATTGCGTAGACCTGTGCGCAGGTGGGGCATTGGCACCTTGGGGTGGTGTTGGAGTAGGCGACGTAAAGCATATATAGGCGTTGATTGATGCAGATGGCTCTGAAAATTTGGTCGTCCACCATGCTGCGTACATCAAAGATTAATTTCAGGTGCTCCAAGTGAAGAAGTGGTGTCTGGTCCTGCGAGTTCTGCAGAATGGAGGAGAGGGGAGCTTCCATCCATTCGTCGACCTCCTCCTCATGCTCTCAGTGCCTACTCTACTACTCCATTTCCTCAGGAGGTTCACTAGTTGTGATATGGATGTTTCCTTCTATGCCTTCTGGTATCTCTTCCTCTACAAAGCAAGGTGTGAATTCCTCAACTGGAGTACCCCTGGGACCGTGTACAACTCTTGGAACAGGGGTTATGGCATCCATTCCGAAACAAGTGGGGGGATCCCAATTGTCTGGAACTGTGAAGAGGAGGCTCTTTGAGTAATTCTGGATGAATTCCTCTGGAGGAATCTCCTCGACATATGCCATGGGAGGTGTTCCAGTTCTTCTGAACTTCCTGGGTCTCCTTCTTCTAGCTAGAGTCAGTTCTCTCTCAAATTTCTTCTACCTTTTCCTTCCTGATTCGGCTGCATACCACACTGCGCCTCTGTGAGGCTACCCCCTTGCTCTCGGCATGCTTAAAAATAGAACTATTGTTGGAATGCCCACTGCGAGGTTGTTTCTATTCCTGCACCTCGAAGGTTCATACTTCAGATCTGCAACTCTCAGATTCATCCCAAAGCCTCCAAGGCTGTTGATAAGGGTGAGAATGATAGCTATAGCCATTAATGTTGTGGTCTTAATGCTCTGTTCAACCGTTCTCCCCGCGTGAGTGAGAGGCCTTATCGTATGGTGAAGGCTTCCTGGGTTTGTTCCCATCATAAATGGTGAGGAGATGGGAGCTGGTGGCCAACATTAATGGCCCCACCTGGTGCTGATCCACGTGTTCTTCCCTCTCCACATAGAACCCTATCCGAGGGACCATTAAGTCTACTATTACAATGAAAAATGGACAACAATTCAAATTTACAAATTATCAAGTTGATAAGGTGTTTAGATGTAAGTGATTGGATTTAATTTTTTTTTTGTAGTTCTCTAGTATATCAATTACTTCAACTTTTAAGACATTAAATAAAATCTATGATTAAAATTAATGTTGTACCAATAATTTTATGTATAAGGAATAAATGAATGAGAAAAGTAGAAATCAAAAAATGTACAATGGGTTTTAACCTTGAATACATGAGCACTATTTTCTATCAATATGAACAATTTCATGGATGCTAGTCTTTTTATGTACTTAAAATTCCCATTATCAATTAGGTCGTATTATTATAAATTTTCAATTATAAATATTTTTAACATTTTTGTTTTGATTTATGTTTTTTTTGTTCTTTTAAACAACATTAATAATGTTTTTAGAACCCTAGACATAGTAAATGAAGAGGAACCATAAGTTGTTAGGGCACAAGAGGAACCAGAGGCCGATGTCCCTGCGACCGATCTGAAATCGACTGCAGAAGAGAAAAAGGAAGCAGTTCTACTAATGGATCGAAAATCCCATGAAGTAGGCACAAAGAATGCAGAGATTAGAGAAGCATGCGCCCATCCTTGTTAGATCTAAAACTGGTAGAAGAAGGGAAAAGGTTGTAGATCTGCTATTGGATCGAAGGTGAAGCATGCGGCCTTCCAAGTTAGATTTGAAACCGGATACAGAAGGAAAAAAGATTGCAGATCTAATAATGGATCGAAGTTTCCTCGATGTTGTCATAGAGAATACAAAGATCCAGAGCCACTCGACAGTACACTAGCTCCCCAGATCTGTTTAAGCCTCTGAGAAGCTCTGCTTCTAAGAGATAGGAAAAAAGAAGAAGCCCCCCTCGAGCTATCCCCCTCGTGCCTCCTCCAAATTCAAGTAGTGTGATTCAGAAGTTTCCCTGCCACTGATAAGATATTGACTGCAGAAGTGGAAAAGGAACCAGATGCCAATGTCCCTACGGCCGATCTGAAATCGATTGCAGAAGAGAAAAAGGAAGCAGTTCTACTAATGGATCGAAAATCCCATGAAGTAGGCACATCGAATGCAGAGATTAGAGAAGCATGCACCCATCCTTGTTAGATCTGAAACTGGTATAAGAAGGGAAAAAGGTTGCAGATCTGATATTGGATCGAAGACCCCTCTTTGTTGTCTTAGCGATTACAAAGATCCAAAGAAT
Source organism: Picea sitchensis (assembly GCA_010110895.2). Lineage (NCBI taxonomy): Eukaryota > Viridiplantae > Streptophyta > Pinopsida > Pinales > Pinaceae > Picea > Picea sitchensis. The sequence goes on along the minus strand of SNQJ01S0002345.1, from coordinate 187,391 downwards.
ACAAATATCTAGAGCCACTCGACAGTACACTAGCTCCCTGGATCCATTTAAGCCTCTGAGAAGCGCTACTTCTAGGAGATAGGAAAAAAGAAGAAGTCCCCCTCGGGCTATCCCCCTCATTCCTCCTCTAGATCAGAGTAGTGTGATCCAGAAGTTGCCCTGCTGCTGATCAAATATTGACTGTAGAAGTGGAAAAGGAACCAAATGTTGTTGTCCCTGCGGCCGATCTGAAATCGACTACAAAAGAGAAAAAGGAAGCAGTTCTACTAATGGATCGAAAATCCCACGAAGTAGGCATAGCGAATGCAGAGATTAGAGAAGCATGCACCCATCCTTGTTAGATCTGAAAACGGTAGAAGAAGGGAAAAAGGTTGTAGATCTGCTATTGGATCAAAGTTGAAGCCTGCACCCTTCCAAGTTAGATCTAAAACTGTCTGTAGAAGGAAAAAATATTGCAGATCTAATAATGGATTGAAGTTCCCTCAATGTTGTCATAGAGAATACAGATATTCAAAGCCACTCGATAGTACACTAGCTCCCCATATCTGTTTAAGCCTCTGAGAAGCGCTACTTCTAGGAGATAGGAAAAAAGAAGAAGCTCCCCTCGGGCTATCCCCCTCATGCCTCCTCCAGCTCCAAGTAGTGTGATCCAAAAGTTTCCCTGCCACTGATCAGATATTGACTGCAGAAGTGGAAAAGGAACTAGATGTCGATGTCCCTGCGGCCGATCTGAAATCAACTGCAGAAGAGAAAAAGGAAGCAGTTCTACTAATGGATCGAAAATCCCATGAAGTAGGGACAATGAATGAAGAGATTAGAGAAGCATGCGCCCATCCTTGTTAGATCTGAAACCGGTAGAAGAAGGGAAAAAGGTTGCAAATCTGCTATTGGATGGAAGATCCCTCTTTGTTGTCTTAGCGATTACAGAGATCCAAAGCCGTTTCCTCTACAACACACTAGACTCCCGGATCCGGATGAGCCTCTGAGAAGCATTGCTTCTAGGAGATAGGATAATAATAGAATTTTCCCTCGTGATTTCCCCCTCATGCCTCCTCCAGCTCCAAGCAATTTGTTCCAGAAGCTATTATATGAGCTCTTGGGATTTCACTTACATAGAATTTTGTTACTGGATTCAGTGATCCTAACCTGATACCATAGGATCGTAGTCCCCTTGCTGATGGTCGAATGAGAGCTGTGATCCTAATCGCCCCTCTATGGTTTTCTAGTTTTCTGGTGCCGATTGAGACTGAGAGAAGTGTTTCGTTCAGATGACCAAGACTGCCCCTCTTCGGCTTCCCCTAGCTCCCCTCCAACCCTTCTGATTCTCAAGGCCCATCACGTTTTCCTCTTCATGGAAAATAACATTGACCTATCCTGGGCAGACGCTGACAATATTTGGGCCCAAGATAACCTCTTTCAGAGTGACGAGACCTATCAACTCCCCCTTGATTGCTCCCGACATCCTTCGAACATCTCTCCCTCCACGATCAAACTACCCTCTTCTGCACAAACTGTTTCTCCTGCCCTCACTTTCTCCACATTTTCTACACAACCCCCTCCACCTGGGCCTGAAATGCCCCTTGAGACCTCTTCCCATTTCCCTTCTCGATCACCCTTCCCACACAGTTGTGCAGGACACAATAGACAAGCTGGAGCATTGGGTCGCTCGAATCGAAAGCTAAAAATATGGAAGGTGAGACAAACTACAATGGTCTGCTCTCTCGGGTAGGAAATAGCTAAGGATAGGGTCACCAGCCTTGCTAAGCGAGCACTAGTAGGAAGGTTACACTACCTGAAGATGCATAAAAATCGCCTTTATCGTTGGGTTCAGGACTGTTGGAAACCACTCCTTGGTTACAGTCCAAGAATTAGCCATCTTTCTAACCAGTGGATCATCTTCCACTTCCTCTCTGAAGAAGATCTACAGCAGATCCTCTCTATCCCCTAGATCTTGGATAGAGGAGTTCTCATGCTAAAGCGGTGGACACCAGGTTTCCATCCTTTTAAAAGTTCCTTCGACAAAAGATGGCCCTGGATGATTATGCCAGATTTTCCATTAGAATTGTTGACACCACCTATCCTGGAGATGGTTGCTAACACTGCAGGAAAGTTCATCTTTTTTGACAAACGCTCCCTCAACTGGACAAATAAAAGGGCAGCTTGGGTCTTAGTTGAATTTGACACTGATCTTGGTCTGCCAGAATCCCTCAAAGTCAGAGTGGGTGAACATTCATTCATACATGTCCTTGATTATTAGAGAGAACCATTCAGATGCCACCTCTGATGGCAAGCGAGACACTTAAAAAATAATTGTTCTTCCTCCAAAGTCACCCAACCAAACCCCTCCCTGAGACACATTGAACAATCCCCCTCTCTCCCCCAGGTTCATGACTCCTTCCTCGGTAAGATGCGAGACCTCTTCCCTACCTTCTTTCACAAACTTTCGGAGGATGAACTTAGACACCTCAAAGTTAGTGAAGCCTGGGTTAGGGAAATATTTGAAGTTTTTTGGAGTTTGCTTATGGACAAATTGGAACCCTCCCTCCCCCTTCCCTCGTCCTCTCCTACCTCCACCACTACACCCCTTTGTCCCCCACAGTATATACCAAATTCCACTTTCGCACCTTCCCTCGATCCTACCCAACACTCAAACATCCCATCCACCCAAACCCCTCCTTAGACAACACTAAATCCCTCTTCTCCTGGAACATCCACCGATCCACCCTCTCCCTCCACCCTTACAATCCTTCCACTCTCTCTTGTTCCCCTTGAGATTACACTTTCCTCCACCCCACTCCCACCCGATCGATCTAATGTCACTATCAGAAAAAACCGGTCCAGATTCCCTAAAAATCCCCCAGGCTCTGTAGAGGGAGGACTCGCTGGCCTCCCTTCATCATTCACTCCCCCTTTAAAAGATATCTCTACTAATGGTGGTCCCTCTTTTTCGACATCCTCTTCACTTAGAGCAGCCATGCCGATCAACCCTGTTGCTTAATGATCATCCTTTCTTTAAATCTCCGTGATTTTGGAAGCCCCACCAAGCTAGCTTCCCTCAAAAGATTATTCACTAAGATCAAGCCGGACATTGTTTTTTTACAAGAAACCTTGGTCAACAGTGACAAGGAAAAAATGATTTTCTTGAAGTGTCTCCCACACTAGTTTGCTGCTGCAGTAGACTCAATAGGCTGCTCTGGAGGCTTGCTTACAGGCTGGAACCCGGATGTTTCTGATTTTCAAGCCTTTGGCATCTCGACAGGGATTTTCATCGAAGGTAAGCTTCTTTTCTCTTCTACTTTCTTTAAACTCTTAAACTGTTATGCCCCTTATAGAAATCGAGAGGCCTTTTGGAAAAAACTTTTTGACTCTGGAATCCTACATGAGGAAAACTTCATATTGGGTGGTGATCTAAACTTCACCCTTTCCACTCAAGAAGTGTGGGGTACTTCTGCAAGGATTGACCCAAAGGTCGATTTTTTTGATTCTATTTTCCATAGAGCGGGGCTCATTGACCTCCAACCTTCAGTCTCTTCTCCCACCTGGAGGAACAACAGAACAGGGGTCAATGGTATTGCCAAAAGACTTGACAGGTTCCTGTTAGATTCAAAGTTGATAAACAATCGTCTTCACTTCAGGTCCTGGGTTGAGCCATCTACGATCTCATATCACCACCCGATTTGTCTCTCAATCGAAGGCCCCCAATGAGTTACATCATCTCCTTTTAAGTTCAACTGCTCGTGGATAGGTGATTTGAGTTTTAATACTCTTGTCAAAAAAACTTGGGCAGAAATGATAGATTGGTCGAACTCATTGGCAATCCTACTGCTAATAGAGAAACTTAAATATTTAAAACAGAAGGTTATATATTGGAAAGTAAAGAAATAGTAGGCTATGAAGGTCGACTTGGTACTGGTGGAGTAACAGATAGAAACCCTTTTCCACAATAATCCGTCTCATATCTTTAATGCAGAGGATATAAACCTCCTACATGAACTGACCCACAAGAAAAATAAAATACTAGCACATGAAGAAGCTACTTGGTGACTCCGCAGCGGGGCGATATGGATTGAAAAGGGGGATAAGAATACAAGTTTTTTCCATAAATACGCTTCACAGAGGCGCAACCACAACACTATTTGGGATCTGACAGATGATGATGGTAACACTTTCATAACTAACTGGGAGTTACACTCGCTATTTTTCAAACATTTTAGAACACAATACCAAGCTTCTGAGACATAAAATATAGACATCTAGTTTGATGTATTACAGTCAGTCTCGCGCTTCTTCAATGAGTCAGAACACCAGAATCTCGGGAAACCTGTCACTCTCGAGGAGATAAAAGACACTATTGAAAAAATGCCCAAGGACAAAACCCCTGGTCCAGATGGATGGACCCAGGAACTTTTTCAACATTTTTTTGAGATTATGGGATTGGATATGCTTAACGTTGTTGAAGAATCTTGCCTCAAAGGGAAGATTCCTGGAGCACTAAATGCTACATTCTTCACGCTAATTCCAAAATCTAGTAAACCTGTCAACTTTAATGATTTCCGACCCATTGGATTATGCAATTTCATGTACAAAGTCATCTAAAAAACCATAGCCAACTTCTTAAAAGACACTCTGTCTAAGTGTATCTTTTTTGAACAGTTTGGGTTTCTGAAGGATTGATTGATATATGATGCAGTGGGTATTACCCAGGAAAGTCTACACTCAACCAAGTTAAAAAAACTGAACGCAGTCATTCTAAAACTCGATCTGAAAAGAGCATATGACAATGTGAGTTGGCAATACCTTTATTTGTTACTGGACCAGATAGGACTTGACAGATTAAATAAATATTGGATTATGGGTTGCTTAACCTCGGTCAATACGACAATGCTGGTGAATGGAACTCCAACAAACTTCTTTCGATGCCACCAGGGACTCCGTCAGGGTTGTCCAATGTCACCAATGCTTTTCCTTCTTGTAATGGAGACACTCAGCAGAATGATCAACCAAGCAGTTGAAACAGGGACCTTCAAAGGACTTAAAGTAGCTCCTAGCATCCATATTTCACATTTATTATTTGTGGACGACGTCCTCATCCTGGGTGCCGACAACATTGACTACTGGAAAACACTTAAAATTATCCTCACACATTTCTGTTTAGCAACAAGACTCTCCATCAACACTCATAAATATGGATTTATAGCACAAAATTTAGATCCACTATTAAAGAGATTTCTTATTGATGATTACAAAATACAGGTAGATAGTCTAGACCAGGGGTTAAAGTACCTCGGTTTCTTCCTGAAACCAAACTATTATAGAATTGGCGACTGGTTGTGGCTCATCAAAAAGATAGAGAAGAAGATTAACAATTGAATATTTCGTTGGTTGTCCCTGGGAGGCAGACTCACTCTAGCAACATCAGTCCTACAAAGTATCTCGGTCTTTTGGCTTAGTCTGGAAAAAGCTCCGAAGTCTATCCTCCACCGCATTCAACTACTGATTAGTAGATTTATCTGGAAAGGAGGCAAAAAAACCACTGGTTATCACCTAGCTAATTGGAAAAGCTTAGCTAAACCGAAAGAGGCTAGTGGTTGGGGCATAAACACATGAAATGGTTTGCTCTTGCTCTGGCAGTCAAAACCTGTTGGAGTGGTCTCTTTGGAAACAATCTTTGGAACAAGGTCATCACCAGGAAATATCTAAAAGGTATTGACCTTACTTCTTGGCTACGTAGGGATGTACACCACACAAAGACGTCGTCCATTATCTGACAGAATTTAATGCTAGCTTTACCAATCATCAAGCGTTGGCTGGGTTGGAAGGTTGGGACTGGACAACGTGTCATCCTTGGGCGAGATCCTGACATTGGATGTGAGGAAAACGTCCAACTATCCAACGTGCTCTTATAGCACTTACATAGTCTAGAAATTTACAGCTTAGCGCAAGCCAGAAATAGTGACCCAACCGAACCACTACAGAGTTGGCTGAGCGCTAGTTATTTGGGTTTAAGTTTAGAATTCAGCCAAGAATGGGACGCATACACTAAGAAACTAATTCTTAGCGGCATTCGACTCAACAATGAAAAAGATTTACTTACTTGGTCATGGAACCAATCATCAGGAACAGTCATGGCCAGCTCTGCATATTACTGTATCCTTTACACTTTCAATTCCAATGACGTGCAATGGTGGCACAAATCAATTTGGTCGGTGAAGGTAGCGGTCAAAATCATATGCTTCCTGTGGATATGCTTAGAAGATCGATTACTTACTGGCATCAATATCAAAAACGTGGAGGAATTGGTCCTTCAGTCTGCACTTTATGTCTAAAGGCAGAAGAGTCAGTCACACACCTTTTTGTGGACTGCCAGACTACGCAAATGATTTGGGGCCATATACTCACTTCATTGAGAATTGACTTTGAGTGGAACAAGGCTACCATCGAAGAAAACCTCAAATTTTGGTTCCTCAAATTTCCAAATCATAAACACATCCCCCTTCTGTTTATGTGGGAAATTCTAAAATTTAGAAACAAAATTCTGTTTGACAATCTTACCAAGAATATACCAGGACTCTACCAGAAAATTCTCACCTCATTACAAGAACATCCACCTAAAGAGGAAGCAGATAAAACCGACATACTACTTAACCCGGTCTACTTCAACAATAACCCTATTGGCTTCTTTGATGGTGCAGCTTCAACAGACAAATGTGGTATAGGTATTTACTTAAAAATCACTCCCGAACACAACATCCAGGCACATTTTGCTGGAGGCACAGGGAACAATATGAAAGCTGAGTTGCTGGGTTTATGGGGACTTCTTCATCTTGCCACACATTTCTCTATCAAGAAATTAATGGTGGCAGGGGACTCTAAGGTTACTATAGATTGGATAAGTGACAAAACTAAACTAGAGGTAATCTACCTTAGCCAATGGAAGGATAAGATTAGCAACTTAAAGCAAGTCTTTGAAACCTTAAACTTTATGCACATTCACAAGACAGTTTAACAAAATAGTTGACAGCCTATCCAAGAAAGCTCTAAAAGATAAACCAGGGTGGCTATATTTTGTAGAGATTATTAATGGAACTACAGTTAGAGAAGACAAACTACATATCCTATAAGGTGACAAAAATCAGAAATATTATAAGGGAAAAAAAAGGAAAAAGACAAACAATGTACTCTCATGATTCAGCTGGAACACTGTTTATTGTAATCAAAAGTTTCATTTGATTTTAATAAGAATAACAGTGGAACTGGTTTTTTCGTGTGAAAAAAAACATTAATAATTTTTTTAAAGATAGATCGCAAAAAAATCAAAACTTAAATTTAGATTGAACCGAAGTATTAATGAATTTAAATGTTATTTTAAAATAAAATTATCTGGATATTTATTGGTTTGACAGCCTAATTTGCTCATTAATTAACAGTAAAAAGATAAAAATAAATATCGATGCGCACTGGGTTTCCTCTCCTCCAGGGATTGACTTCCTCTTTAGAACAGAAATTTCATTGATACTAATTTTTATTATGAATTAGATAATATTATTTTACTTTTTCGATTATAAGTTTTTTTAACATTCATGTTCTGATTAAATTTTCTTTTGTTCTTTAAAGAACATTAACATTGTTTGTGAATGTGATTAGAATTAGCTATAGTTATTTTAAAGAACATTAATATTGTTGTTTGTGAATGTAATTAGAATTAGTTATAGTTATTGAAATATCTTTGCATATATTACCTAACTCATAATTTCTAAATGAAATGCCTATCTTTTTACGAATTTCATGATATAAATCCAAGACATTACACAACTAACTTCTTGACAATTTCTTTGTTATATTTTTAATTTTTTTTTCTATTACTAAAATTAATAGATGATTACTATAATAGTGACAATATATTTGTTAATACACATACTAAAGTAATAATATTTCCATTTAATTCAAAGACTAAATCAATATATCATTTTCTTGAAAAATACTATTAAAAATCACAATAGAAAGCACTTCATTGCATTTGTTAGACCTTTAAATGAAAAACATAGAAATTATGTTCTATCGTGTAGATTCTACACAATGTAGAAGATCAAATCTGTTGTACATGATTTAAAAAATGATCCAAAACTATTATATGATTCAACCTTTGTACTTTGAATTCTTGAAGATGTTTATTATTATTATTTTTTGGACAATATATGTTATGTAGTATTCACGTACATTTAAAAGTATTTGGAATACATAGAAACTCAAAATAAAAAAAAGAAAGTGTAGGATTTTAAATGTAAAATAATTATTTATTTTGGTATCATTATTTTTTTCAAATTTTTAGATATGTTAACATAATTTTTATAAGTTTAATATTGAGTTTCTCAATTCAAATAATATGGACTAAGCTAATTGAAACCTTTTTTCCCTTTTTTCTTATTGTATTTAATTTTATTTTATTTACAAATTATTTTTATCAAGGAAAATTTTAGAGGTTAAGTTTAGTCCATGGACTAATTTTTTGTTTTTTTTTCTCAAAAAAGATTTACCAATTTCCATTTTTTTCTAAAAGTAATCAAACCAAATTTTATAGCATAATTATTTTTTACTTTAAAAAACACCAAAATTTTATAGAAAATATATAACATCCTTAGAAATTTGAATATTTTTACAAAAATATAGAAACATAAATTTCCATCCTTAAAGTTATCCATGATTCTTATTGCATGTCTCCATTTTATTTACACATAATATTATTTTGATGGTAACTTTTATATTATTATATTTATTATTTTTGGGTAAATAAAGACATGGATTTATAATATGCAACATAATAGTACGAAATGCTTAATGGGTCTAGCCAAAAGTGCTAGGCTAAGCATCCACACAGATTAAAAAAAAAATGTTAAGTGAGTAAATATTTCGTCACAATTCACCATAGCGCCCTAACCTTTGTCATGGAATTAGTTCAAATTAGTGCAAGAATATTTACCTTAGCACTCTGACCTTCTTTTCCTCAACCATGTCTCTCACAAAGTGATATTGAGCATAAATATGCTTTGTCTTCGAATGATAAGTTGGGTTCTTTTCCAGGAAGATTGCACTCTGACTATCACAATCTAATCTCACTACTTGTTGTACCAACCCAATACCTGAACACAATATTTGTAACCATACTGCTTCCTTACTTGCATGAGTGGATACCATGTATTCAGTTTCTGTAGTTGAGAGTGCCACTACAACTTGCCTTTTTCTTATCCAACTAATTTCTCCTCCAAATAGGTTAAACACATACCCACTTATAGATCTTCTGCAATCCAGATCTCCAACCCATTCTGCATAGCCAAAGCCATGTATGTCCACCACTCTATCCAATCCTGGTCTTCCTTGGGAGCACAATCCATAATTGGTAATGCCACGCAAATACCTGAAGACCCTCTTTACTGTTGTCCAATGCTCCTTCCCTGGTTTTGACATATACCTGCTCAAAACTCCCACTGCATCTGCAATGTCCAGTCAAGTATAGACCATTGCATACATCAAACAACCAACTTCACTGGCATACGAAACATGGGACATGTCCTCTTCTTCTTCTTATTTCTTGGGACACTAATCTATAAATAACTTTACACCTATAGGAATAGGAACCTTGACCAGTTTATTTCCATGCATATTAAACCTATGCAATATTGTCTCAACATATTTTCTCTGATTCAACCAAAGTTTCCTGTTGGCATGATCTCTTTTAATTTCCATTCCCAGAATGAAGTTAGTAGCACCGAGATCCTTCATGTCAAATTTGGAGGATAGCTGGGATTTCACTTCCTTGATAACATCCATGTTGTTTCCTACCAACAACATGTCATCAACATACAACACTACATAAATGAAGTGATTACCAACCTGCTTGGAATATACACAGTGATCAATCCTTCTTCTCACAAATCCCAATCCAAGGATGTATGTGTCAAACTTTTGGTACCACATCCTAGGTGATTGCTTCAAACCATATAGTGAATTCTTTATCTTACAGACCAGCTCTTTCTTTCCCTTCACTACAAATCCTTATGTCTGCTTCATGTATATTTATTCTTCTAGATCCCTATGTAGGAATGTTGTCTTCACATCCATCTGTTCCACTTCAGGATCAAAAGAAAAAACAATAGATAAAATAAATCTAATAGAAGTTAACTTGGCAACAGGATCAAAAATATCACCAAAGTCAATTCCCTCTACCTGGGAATAACCTTTTTCTACTAAACAAGCTTTGTATTTCTCCACTTTTCCTTTTGGATTAAACCTCTTCTTAAACAACCATTTCCTACCAACAGATTTTCTTCCAACTGGAAACTCAACTATATACCATGCCTCATTCTTATCCAATGCATCCATTTCTTCAACCATGGCCTTCTTCTATAGTTTACCATCCTCTGAACTCGCTACTTCCCTGACAGTTTTGGGATCATCATCGGTAATAGATAAAAAAAAATTGGAACGAAAATCAGGTGGACTATACCTTTCTAGTTGCCTTGTTTCTCTCACTGATCTCCTCAATACTGGGGTATGAGGTTCTTCTTCTTCTGTTGCTGCTTCATCTTCTTCAGATGATTCATATTTTGCATCATCCAACTCTAGCTCTATTTTCTTAGGTTTTTCTGGCCTTGGTAGGAATTCCTATTTGGAAACATCTTTTACCTCTCTGAAAACAACATCTCAATTGTAAACAATCTTCTTGGTTTATGGGTTCCAAATATTATAACCTTTCACACCATATTTATAACCAATAATGATACACATTTCAACCTTTTTATCCCGCTTACTCCTATTTTCCTTTGGAACATGTACATAAGCATCACAACCAAACACTCTAAGATGTTGAAGAGAGGGTTTCTTTCCAATCTATACCTCGTGTGTAGTTTTATCATCCAACGCCGATGCAGGTGATCGATTGACCATGTAACATGATGTACCCACTGGCTCTGCGTAGAATTCCTGTCCTAACTTGGCACCACTGAGCATGCTCCGTTATTTTTCCATCAGTGTCATGTTCATCCTTTCTACAACTCCATTCTTCTCAAGAGTGTATGGAGTAGTATTTTTCCTTGATATACCACACTTCTTATAGTATTATTCAAATTCATTTCCGCAAAATTATCTACCATAATTTGTTCTCAATACCTTTATTTTCTTCTCTATCTGAGTTTCTACCAGAGCCTTAAACTCTTTAAATTTATCAAATACCTCAGATTTCTTTCTAAGAAAATGAATCCATTTGTTCCTTGAGAAATCATATATGAATGAAACATAATACACATATTTACCTAGGGATGATACAGGAATAGGTCCAAACACATCATTGTGTATCAACCTTAAGATCCCCTTTGATCTTGTAGCACCAGATGGGAATCTTACTCGATTTTGTTTACCATACATTAAATGTTCACAAAAATAAAAATCTAGAGTGAAATTATACATACCTTCAACCATACCTTTACCGTGTAGTGTTCAAAGGACCTTTTATCCAATATGCCTCAGTCTTTGATGTCACACCATGGTCTTGTTTTCAGGAACTGTATTGGTCCTGTCTTCTTTATTTGTCTTCTTAAGGAAAAAAGAATTGTTACACCCATTAGTATAAGTGCTTCCCAAAAACTTGTACATAGTTCCACAATGAAATCCCCTCATCAACACCATTTCTCCTCGTACTATCTTGCAAGTGTTCTTTCCAAATACAATATCCACTCCTGCATCATCCAACTTCCTTACATATATTAGGCTCATGGCTAGTTTTGGAATTTCCAGAACCCCAGGGAGAGTTCTACTCCTTCCATATTTTAGCAACACCTTAACCCTTCCACGTCCCATGTTTTTGGTTGTTGAGTCATCTCCTAGGAATACATCACCACCATCATATTTTTCATATTCAAAGAACCACTCCCTATGAGGAGTCATATGGTATGATGCACTTGAGTCGATAAAACATACATCATGGTCTACATGTGTACCTATATATGCCAGGTAAGCATCACCTCCTTCTTCAGTGGAGGTTTTCTCCTCTGTGGAAGAGGTACTATCAGATCCCTTTGTTTTATCAACCTTATTAGACTTGCAATCTTTCTCATAATGCCCTGTTTTACCACACTTCCAACATTTCCTCAAATATTTTCCTGGAGAATTAGATCTACCTATAGATTTAGATCTCCCCCCCCCGAAGAGTTACAAGGATTTCTATCTTGGGCATGACCTCTTATAAATAAAGCATCTGTGCTATGACCATCCATTCTTTTTCGCCTCATCTCTTCAGATAACAAGAATGAAACTACATCCTTATACTTCAATGTAGATTGAGTGGTACTACCTATTGCTACAACCAAATTATCCCAAGAGTCTGGAAAAGTACACTTATCTTCTTCTGCAATCATAATATTAACAAAGACAACTTAACTTACAAGAGTATTAAAGGCATTTATATGTTCTATCATGGAATATCCATCTTCCATCCTAATATGACACAACTTATTTCAAAGAAACAACTTTTTTACCAGGGACATTGATTGATACAAATTCCCCAACTTATCCCATAGTTCCTTGGCTATAGATTCTCCTGAGACATTCAACAACACTGAATCTGTTAGACATAGTCGAATAATACTCCTTGCTCTTCTGTCCAACTTCTCCCAATCTTTCTTCGATATACTAGTAGGTGGTGTACTAGTAGTTTGTGTACTAGAAAGTTGTGTACTAGTAGCCTCTGTGCTAGTAGATGGTGTACCAGTGGGTTGTGTACCAAGATCCACAACGATCCATTTTTGTTTGTCTACAAGAAGGTCCTCCATCTTGAGCTTCTTTAGCTCAAAGTTTTTACCATTGAACTTCTCTATCTCGATTCTATAAGAGCTCTCCATTCCTCTTTATACACTCAAATCACCACTGCAAATGCTGCCACTAAACCCAGGTTTATCACAAACCCAAGATAAACTTGATCTATCAAGACCGAGGAAAACCCTCAACAACAGAGGTGTCCCTCTAAAGCCAAAAATGAGCTTTGATACCACATTTAAGTTTTAAACCTGTGAAGTAAAGCAATGCATATAGATTCTTAAGTAAAACATAAATTAATCAATGACTCATTCACATAGTACACATAGATTTATACCGAAAACCCTCAATTGAGGAAAGCCTTTCTTATTTCATTATATCAAATTTCACCATTCACCATACAATATATACAATTTTTTTAGTTATTCCATAGATACCAAAACCCTAATCCCTTAATCCAGGATTAATTTAGAAAACCGCTAAAAATAACAAAAATCGCCCCAAAAAATATTTCAGGGCACTGCCTCGAATGTTGTGCGTAACCAGGGGGGCCATACTTGGCCCACGTGGGACCGACCTAGGAATCAATCAATGCACACAACACAAATATAACTACTAGAGGGATCGTCAAACACATTTTTTGAATCTGATGCGCCCACACACACACATGCAAATAATATAACAAATACCCAACAGTAACATGGGTCGTCATTATGGCGACACCCTAGATCAACCACTAGATGATAACTTGAAATAAAACTAGATTATTTATACCCTTTGTTAACATTATTGATGGATTGATTGTAGAAAAATTTCAAGTAATGAAATTTGTGTTGTTTATATTTCATAGTAACTTTGAAGTTGGGTTTCACAATCATGTATATTTGATGTATTCTTTATATTTTTAATTCATTATGTTGTGAAACAAATCAATGAGGTGTGTGTGATATGTTTAACTTGACAACAAATGATGTCAACATTCTTAACTACAAACTATAGAAGCCAATAAACATTGTAGTAGCAAGTGGAAAAATGTTTGAAGTCATAAAAGTGGTTCATAGAACACGAGTTAGTGGCCTAAAGTGTATTGGGACATGAATAAATTTATTATCTATTTGAGCTTTAAGAAACATGAGATGTAATGTCCCTTTCCAAACGAGTCTTCCATCAAAGTGATGAAATAGCCTAAGTAATTCCTGTAGGCTATAGTCAGTGGGGAAAAGGGAATTAATTATTTATTTAATGTCACCGGAGTGAAAATTAATTAAATTTAAATGTGACATTGAGTAAAAGGGAAAAAGACACCTAAGTGACTATTGAGAATATGAAATTTCACTTAAAATTATTAAAGGGTGAAAAGGGTCACAAAAGAGCCATGTAAAAAATAAAAGAGAAAAATATGGATTCCCTCTCTCATACTTGATTTGACATTTCTAAAATGACTATGAGAGATCTTTTTTTGGATTTTTGAACTATTGGGACGAAAACCCTAGGATAAATTTTAGAGATTAGTTTCGGTGGTGTGACATATCCACTCTATCAAGTCATGTGGGGAAGATATCATCCATATTTCTTCATTTGCGCTTCATTAAATATGAGTTTGTCTTTTGGAAGACCAATTTCCTTGTGTGTTTGGTTGGGTTAAATTGAGGCGGCCAAGTTATTTTTTACAGAAATCGACTTGGAGTTGTAGAGGTTGAATTTTTCTTGGAGTTGCATTGTAGAGATTGTGGAAGGTGTTTCCTTGAGAAAAGGGGTCAAGGTAACTTTTCTTGGTTGAGTTGAGGAAGTGTATTTCACAACCTTTCATATACAACATATATCTCCTTAGTTGGGTTGTTCCATTGATAATTGAGGTCATTATTCCTATTAGCGGGATGAAATCTATTTATATCGGCCTAAATAATGTGAAGAGGATGCCTCACTAGTCACTAGTGCTATTAATCTATTGTGGGATGAGTCATTCTTTGACAACTTCATCATATTTCCTCTTTTATAGGTCTATCTCACACCTGGGTCGAATATATCATCTCTCTAGATGATTTATTTTGAGAGATGAGTCGTTTTGGTCATCTACATGATCTCTATAAGTATGATTTTTTTTTTTATACACAGGATGAGATGATATATACTTCTACATGCTCGTTTATTCTCCTAACAAAATTGTTGTTGTTTTATTCTTAATTCCAAGAATTAAGTCTCAAAAATTCCAAAGCGGATGCCTACAAAATATATAAACCAGGTTCTTCTTTCTTGTTGTGTATTGTTGTTGGATATTCCTCAGTATATTTCAGCTATTTTGAATCAATAAATGCAACAAACATTTTTTCCAGTGTTAATGTTTCATTGTAAATCATAGAAATTTTGGTTTGCTTCTATACTATTGTACGACATCACACACAAAGTATTTGTCTACATATTTGACCACCAATATAAGCTAAAAAACACTACAGCAATGAGAAAAAATCATAATATATTTACCTAGGGACATTACAGTGGTATCAGAGGCTTAGTCTTGCCATCTTGAGGGGATATAATTTTTCATGAACCAAGGAGACGAAGAAGGGTATATCACTTATAGAAGTAGGAGGCAACGAGGGGCAAAAAATAATTTTAACTAGGAAGAGATAGTAGAAAAAAACCAACCTTAGGAAGAACAAGAAGAAGTAGCTATGGGGGATCGGAATGAAGAAAAGGACTTACAAATCTTAGAGGGAATATAGAATGTGAAGAAAAAATTAACACATCTATTGGCATAGTTGATTTATAACAACCAGGAAAACTGGAACCATGAAGGTAATAATGGAAATAGAGGCACAAATAGACACCATGGGGGCAACAATGGTGTATGGATTCCTAACGGGAATATTGGAAACCATGCAGATGGAAGAAAAAACCATGTTCCTACACAAGTTGGTACCAAAACTAAAGGAATAATCATTCCAAGACCGCTCTTACCTCAGTTCACTTGGAATCAACAAGTAGGAAATCCAATACAACAAGGTTAGGGTGGGACCTTTGATGATTATTGGAGGGAGTACCAGGCTATGGGTGAGGATTTTCAAGATTTCGTGTCCCTACGATACTACTATAATATCAAATATAGGAACAGGCTAAGGGAGATCAATAGGGGTTAGAAAAATGTTGATATCGTGAGGAATATTAGGAAGATCACCATCTCCTCATTTGATGGGTCAGACAATTCCATAGCTAGGGAATGGGTTAAAAATTTGGGATACCTATTTCTAGCTTAACAACATGACAGATGCAGAGGCGATTAAATTTTCTACCTTGCATTTGGACGGGGAGGCCCACGAGTGGTGGTACCATGGATTGGTCACTTTGGGACATGCTACCATTACCTCTTATTTGGACTTCACATAGATATTGATGACGATGTTTAAAAAGAAAGATCAGAAGATATATTTCAAAGACATGGCACAACTAAAATAGATTGGGACATTGGATGCTTACATCACTGAGTTTCAGACGATCATTGTTATAGTGACCAATATATCTAATCATAGACTGGTGATGTTGTTCATAGAAGGTTTATCCAAGCCAATGCATGGTTGGGTGAAGACATTAAAAGTATAGATGTTATATGATGTTATTATCCTGACATAGGATGTGGAGGATGTGTTCCCAAAGAAAAAAAAAACTTCTCCAAATCATTCATTACCCAGAAGAATAAAGATAAGAATCCCTTTTAGAGAGAAAGAATGGGTAATGAGAATATGGATGAGGAAAATCGTAATGAGTTGATGAGGAAAAAAAAAATCTTTAACTACAAAAACCCATGGGATCTAGGGAAAAGATGCATGGGAAAGATAAAATCACATTACATTGAAGTGCTTTCAGACAATGAGGAGGAAGAGGAAGCATAGGAAGCACATGCTTGTGATCATGATAAATAAGTTGAGGAGTATCCACAAGAGGAAGACAAGGGTGGAGCTATCTCCACTCTATTGAGTGTCCCTATATTTCATACCTTTAGGATCAAGGGTATGGTATAGGGTCAACAAGTCATTGTATTGTTTGATGGTGGGGAAACCCACAATATTATTGACTCATCCTTGGTGGCTAAGAGGGAGATTCCTATGATGGATTTTGAGGGATTTCATGTGGAAGTATATGGGGGGTGTGTTATTCCTTCCACAAATAATATCTCACAACTATCCTTGACATTGGGAAACTGCACAGTGATGAATGAATTTTATGTATTTGATTTGCAGGACAACAATTTCGTATTGGGGGTCTAGTGGCTTGTTTCCACTGGGATACATTCATTTGACTACCAGACCATGGATATGGAATTTAAAGAAGCAAATGGTCGGAAGGTTGTCTTGAGAGGCATATCAAATATTCTCCTAGGATCATCTTGGCCAAATATATGGAGGGGATATTCTGACATGGTGATGTTTCTTATGTAGTAGAGTTTCTGTTCACTACTAAGAAACCTTTTGGTAGCAACCATCAGTATCAAGCATACATCTAGACACTGTTGAGTAAATATGACTAAGTCTTCGGGAAGATACCTCCATGAAGGACACCTGACAGGGGATTCAATAACACTATTGAGTTGGAGGAGGGAGCCAAACCAATTATCACCACTCCCTATAGACATCCTAGGAAATTCAAGGATGAGATCAAAAAGACCATTAAGGAGCTGCTAGAGAGGGGGCATATTAGGCCTAGTTAGAGTCCATTCACTTCTTTTGTATCATTTGTGAAGAAAAAGGATAGAACAACGTGTATGTGCATTAATTATAGGGAATTTAATAAGAAGAAGATTAAAACTAGGTACCCAATTCCCAAGATCAATGAGATATTGGATGCGTTACATGGGCCAGTGTATTTTTTGAAGATTGATCTTCGATCGGGGTACCACCAGATTAGAGTCAGAGAGGAGAACATTCCAAAAAATTCTTTCATATGCAATTATGGGCATTGCGAGTTTTTGATCATTCCATTTGGGTTGAGAAATGCACCAACTACTTTCCAATCCTGCATGAATCACATTTTTAAAAAGTAGGTGAGTATGCTTCTATTGGTATTCTTTGATGATATCTTGATTTATAGAAATTCATGGGAGGAGAACTTGATTCATCTAGACGAGATTCTAAGTATCATGGAGGATTAATCACTATACTCCAAGGAGTCAAAATGTGGGTTTTGCATGAAAAATATCATATAATTCGGTCATATGATTACTTCTCAGGGGCTACAAGTGCATAGAGAAAATATTTAGGCCATACTGGACTAGCCACCGCCCAAAACTATTTCACACTTGCATGGTTTCTTTGGGATTTGTGGCTACTATAAAATGTTTGTTAAGGGGTTTTCACAGTTGGTTGCACCATTCACAGATCTAACAAAGAAGGGAGCATCTAGGTGGATAGATGAGGCCCATAGGATGTTTCACAAGATGAAGGAGGTGATGAACACATTTATAGTTCTATCACTTCCTCATTTCACTTAGCCTTTTGTGCTTGAGTGCGATGCATCGTGTGAGGGAATAGGAGTAGTTTTGATGCAACAAAGTCATCTGATAGCACACGAGAGAAGAAATCTCACAAATTCGGAGAGACTCTATTCCATATACGACAAGGAAATTATCTCCATCATGCATGCCTTGGTGAAGTTTAGAAAATACTTGGTGGGTGGAAAATTTGTGGTTAATACAGACCACAACAACTTGAGACATTTTTTGGGGTAGAAGGAATTGAATGAAAGGAAAAAAAAATGGGTTGGAAAACTATAGGCCTATGATTTCCATATTGAGTATGTAAAGAGAAAGAATAATACAATTGTAGATTCTCTCTCCAGAAAACAAAGGGTGTTTTCACTTGCATAGGTCTCGAGTGATTGGAAATCCCATATATTGGTGGGGTCTTCAAAGAATTTTTTTTTTTTTCTGAGGTGATGGTCTGCAGTGTGTAGGATGAAATGTACAAATTGGTGTATGACATCATATAATACAAGGACTATATATCTTTATTTATGAAATATACACTAAAGGAAAAATATTCTAATTAAATATGCGTGAAATAAAAATTGTTGATGTCACCATATTTTCTTTTAGTATGTCCAATGTATCTTGGCATTCATCATTCCACTGGAACAAAATGTCCTTCTTCAGTAACTTCTCCATGGGAGAAGTAATCTTTTCATATCCCTTTATGAATTTCTTGTAGTTCCATGTGTGGCCCAGTGTTGTTCTCAACTAGCGCAATGACTTTGGTGGTGGTAAATTGACAATAACAACAATCTTCACAGGGTCTACTATCAATCCCCGTTCGCATACAATGTTCCCAAGTAGGATTCCAAACAATTTCCTAAATATACATTTATTAATTTTCAATGAGATATGACATTTATTACATCTTTCTAGCATTAACCTCAAAATTTCTACAAGGTCCTTCAATAAACTGAATACTTTCCAATCATCCAGATAAAACTATAAAAATTTGTGTATAAAATACTCGAATGAAGCTACTAATACTCTAGAAAACATTTTTGGTTCATTCTTTAAAGAAAATGGCATTACTATGTATGGATATGACCCTTACTCTGTTGAAAATCTAGTTTTGTACCTATCCTCCAGAGAAATTTTGATCTGATGGTAACCTGAAAATCCATCTGTGAAAGAGTACACTTCATGTCCTCCCACATTCTCTAAAACATCATATGTAAATGGAGTAGGAAAGGGATCATCCATAAATGAATCATTTAACTTCCTCAGATCCACAAATATCCCAATCCCTCGACTGTTCATTTCCTGGACCACCATTAGACAAATCCACTCTGATTCTTCCATAGGCTCTATGATTCTTGATTCTATCATTCTATCAATTTTTCCCTTAACCTTCTGCTTATAGATGAGGTTTAATGTGTATGGTCTCTGTTGAACTGGTCTTGCCTTTGGTTTGAGGGGTGTATTCATTTGCCCAATTTCTCCTCCTACCCCTTTCGTATCTAAAAATGTGGCTGGGAATAAGTCACTATACTCATGCAGTAATTCAATTATATTTTCCATTGTCTCATTGTCCCAGTAATATCCAATGTTGGCTATCTTGTTCTTCTCTTCAGTCCCAATATTGACATTTTAATCTTCATAGGTGTAGTAAAATCTCCTTATTGTAATATGGGTCCTTCCAAACCTATTTATCCTTCCCCTTATAATATATATATATATATATATATATATATATATATATATATCATATGATTTTTATTTCTGCTTCTTCATCCTATGTGACCTGATGTCATATGATTTTTACTCTACTTCTTCATCCTATGTGACCTGATAATAGTAAACTAATTGTTCAAGTGTTTATTTTTTCAGCAATATTTGTCTACTATAACCATATCTACCCCATACTCTTCAAATATATTCCCTTTGATCATATGTAATTCTATATTCACCCATGGATTCTCACTTTCAAATGAAAAAGTTCTAATAAAGTTCTGTTGTACTGCGTCCCAATTTGCAATTTCTCTGCCCAGTTCCTATTCCTTGTACCAATTCCAAGTTATTGCTTATAATGTACGAATAAAATAACGTGTCCATTTTCATGGTGGTACAAATATCCAGTTGGTGACACAATCATCTATGTGTTCTCTTGGGTTCCATCTTCCATCATACTTCTGTAAGAGTCTATCCTATTGATTCCTACCAAATCTTATGCAGATCAGTTGCTTACACTGATACCAATCCCGAATTAACTTCTTATGTGCACCAAAACATCATGCAGTTGTGTCCCTTAGTTATATATCCAACGCTAATAATATCGGACTATCCAAAACCTCTGATTCAAACTCTATCACGAAGTTTTCTAAATTTCCATCTTCAGTAAATGTGGGAAATTGTTTTCCTTCTGTCCCAACCCATCTTACTGTGCGTGTAACTATGGCACACCTCATAGTAGAGACTTCATGCAGTATTTTCTTCCAATTTTCTACTCCAGTATCTGAATATGACATGTCATAATTAATACTCCTCCAACTGAGTAGTCTATCTGCATTTCGATTCAGATAGTCTTCATATCGCACAGTAGTCCTATACAACTGGTTCACATCATCCTCTAGAACATTGTCAGGCACAAGTTCTACATATCTTTCACAATCTGAGGGATCTAAAGGTGCTAGTACCCTAAATTTCCCAACTTTGAATATCATATTTCTAGTCTTCAAATTAATTATGGCTCGATTATCAAAGGCCCAATCAATTCCCAATAGTGTTTGAAATGGTATAGACTCATCCACCATATCCATCACTTCACATTCTGTTGTAGTGCACACACCATCTAGATACACTGTAGTGTTATTCAATCTACTGATGGGAATCACTCTCTGTTGATTCTCTATCTTCAAATTGATAGGTGAATACCCTAGTCAAGGTTCTCCCATTGCTTCCCAAGTCTTCTTTGGAAAATGTTGACATATGATCCTAAGTTTAGGATAACATTTTCCATGTTAAAGTCTCGTATATTTTCATTCAATCTGAACTATCTACTAGTTATTTTATTTCTATGGACATGATTAATATTCTTTGGTTCTATTCCTATCCCTTCCTCTATGCTATATTTCTCAAGAATAAGTTTAAACAAATCCATGGCATTCTTATCATTAATTAATTTAAAGCAAGATTCTAAGAAATCCTTTATGTTACTTACTTTCTTTGTTTTCTTTCCTTTGTAAGTATGATCCAAATACCGAGGAATATAAAAAATAGGAGTATCATACCTCGATGCAGTATTCTATGTGGAGGATACATTCTCCTTCAAGAATTCCTTGTTTTCTTCTTTGAAAGTCTCCTTATCCTTATTTGCATAAATTTTTTGTTGTGGCTGAGTGTTATTTTGAATCCAACTCCGAGGTTCCTTTTTATGATCATGTGCATATTCTCCTATCTTCCATCCTCCTCTATTCAATATATTGATGTTCCTCTAAGGATCCCTTATTTTTGCAGAAATCCACTGAACATTATGGTTATTTAGATTCCTCTTTTCCTGGATCTTCATCATTAACTTCAGGAAATATTTTGTCGCGTTATTTGTTGCACGACAGTACATACATGTTTTTTTTGGTTGAGGAAAATATTTTGAATAGTGTCCTTGTTGTTGAAAATTATGGCAAATAATACACCCTCTTCCTCTACCTCTGAATCCTCCTTTGATACCCTATGAATCCATGTTTTGATACTGTGGTGCCTCATTATACTGTGGGGTTTGATTAAATTGTGGTACTGATTGAAATTGTTCTGCAATGTGAAACTTTGGTGCAGTATGTCCTACCATAAAATAAACTCGCATCCCATATCCATCTGAGGTTATTTCCTTCATTAACTCTAGGGTTCTACAATTTTTTTCTTCATGTCCCACTGACTTACAAAAGTTACAGAAATTACTCTTTAGTTATGTATTGTACTTCTTCATCATAAGGAATTGATAAGGATCATGCCCATGTGTCTTGCATATTTCACACCAAGGACCTCCTATAGGAAATGGATTTGGAATCCATACTCCCAAGTACTATGCAAATTTCATACACTCATTCTTGTGATGTCGCTCTGATCCACACATGGTACACCACATTGCTTCTCTTTTCTCCCTACTTTTATTCTGGTTTAATTGCACTGTCAAGTTCTCTAGGACTTCCTTCATATACTCTAAATATGGATCTATCTAATTATATTGATTCTCCTCTAGCTGCATTGCTTCTTGCAATGCCTCTTCTTGGGTTTCAAATTTTTGTTGTCTCAATGGATATTTGAAATGTGGTAACAAAGAATTTATAAAAAATTGTCTATGTTGCATGTCAAAAATGGGATACTTTAGTTTACCTTTCAATGTATTGAACTTCTGATATATGTCCCATACATACTCTCCTGGTTTTTGTCTAACCTCAATCATCTCATTCATAATTGATTCTCTGATTTCATCCTCTGAAACTCAGCTATTTGTTCCTGCTTGATCTCTACTACTATTTCTGGCACACCCTGTGGATTGTTTATTGCTATATTCATGTACCAATCCACCGCATGGTTTCTTAATGTTATTTCTAGTTGCACTACTTTTGTTGCCTCATTAGTGAATCTTTTCACTTCCCATATTCGCTCACACATGAATAGGTGATTCTTTGAGTATTTTGATCTATCCCCATGGAAACTTGGTAATATTACCGTTGGATCTACACCTGCCACTATAGAATGTGTTGTACCTACTCCATGCAATACTAAAATTTGTGTACTATTGTTCGGACTTGAACTCCCACTAGTATTGTTAATGGTACCTCCACTTGTACCACTACCTACATTGTTGTTGGTACTTCCACTTGTACCCTCACTTCTATTATGATCTCCTATATTCCTCTGACTATCAGCCACTATTTTTATAAAAAACTCTTTCTTTGTTGATGTGTTAATCGGACATGAGTACTTTATTCCTCAGTAGATACTGCTCCTCTAGTATTTATTTCATATGTGGCATACAAAATTTCTTCAATTTGCTCCATAGCATGAAGATCCTCTACCTCTTCCTCATCACTCTCCAAGCCTTCCCTCTTGGCTACTGCTCTTTTATTCCTATTGAGCTTATAATGGTAGGGTCTTCCACTACGGGTTGTTCATTCCTTCTACATAATTTCCAGGATCTTGTCTTGATCCATCATAATGGGATATTTCTCTTTATTGTTATCTCGTCTATCCATTTCCCCCTCCATCTCAGACCTTCCTCAATTTTTTGCATAACTCCCCCATGCACGCAGGGTAGTTTAGTTTTCTGATTCCATGGTTAATATTCCTTTATCATGCAATAATATATTATTGAAGTGTACAATGACCTGATGTACCTTCCCCTTTGACCCTTAAGAAAGTCCTTCTCTACTACATTGTAATACTTTGATGTATCTACTGAAAAATCAATTATATAACCTACTACATGTTGCCTAGACATAAATCTATTGTGTGTGAATCTGTTATTCTCCCTCTTCAACCACATGATATTCTCTTCTGTCCACTCCACTGATATAACTCTATTTTTTTGGATGGGTATCTTTCAACCATGCTATCCACTCCTACAATAGCGTGGGAAACTCACTAAAGAAAATCTCATGTAACTTGATGAATACATATCTATCCAAGTATTGTCTTGGCTTAAACTTAGGGATTCTGTTATATTTGTGGGAAAACTCTAGTTCCTTAATTGTTAACCATATTTCAATCTCCACTTTCATGGGGTTCCAACCTGAAATTTTTTTCTTTCTTAAACACTTGCGCTATAATGCATGATACATCCCTCCCAATTTAATACTCTGAGTTCCAACCAGAAACATAACCATTGTTGGATTTATGGGATCATCCAGGTTCTAACTGCATGATTACCAAAAACCCTTCAACCATAGACCATTCTAGATACCAAAAGGCAACACAATGCACATAGTGCACTGTGCAGTCTCACCCAAGATGGCTTCAATGAGTGGCAAGAATCAGGCATATGAAACCATGGGATGGGATGTGATTCTCTCTCAGGGGCATTATAGATACTCAATTGTTATCCCTCAAATACTCATTTAGCATGCTAACCCTATATGTATCTTAGTTCTGACCAATGACACAACTATTCCAATAGAACTTCATTAACCATTATAACAACACATACCCAATGACATATATTCATTTAATGTAACATAAGATTCATATTTGAATACTAACTATGAAATTCATCCATTTAGTTTTGTTCTACATATTTCATCAGTTTATCCTTAGTGCATAGTATTATTTCCTTTATTATTTTAACATGTTCATCATAAAAATCATTAAAGAAAATATAATCATAAGTACTGCAAACATTCACACATAACCCATATATATCGTGCATCATCCCCTCTTGGGGATACGTCCACAAATATGAGTCTCTTCATCTCTTTATTAATCTTCATGAAAATACAACGTCGTGCACTGTAGAATTCTTCCCCCATTACAATCGATCTCCACATATTGCGATAACATTCATAAACTTAGAACTATTCTTTGAAAATGCCTCTTCCATAGTCCTAATACATTATACTTATACCAAAAATGGGAAAAAACCCTTACAAAAACCCTAACCCTAAGTGGATTAGGTTTTTCCACTTTCCAACTCCTCCACAAATATTTTTCCACTTTGTAACTATTTTTCTTCAACGCTAGTTTTCCTCTGTTTTTGGCGTGCTCCCTATTTTTTGGAGTTGCCTTATGTTTTATGATTTTTCCCTTGATTCCTTCAAAACTTCCTTTATTTTCTCCCAAAATTTTCCTACGTCAACATATTCCCATAGGCCTATGAGAAGAGTTTCCACATCTCTTCCACAGACCCGTGGGAAGAGTTGTAGAACTTCTCACATGCCTTTGCCTAGAGTTATAGAATATACAACTCTATCCATAGGCTTGTGGGTAGATTCATTACATATTTTCCCACAATCCCATGGGAAGATTTTCCACATGTCTTCCCAAAGGCCTATGGGTAGATTTGTTGAATCTACAACTCTACCCATAGGATTGTGGGAAGAGTTGAGACATCTCTTCCCACATGCCTATGGGAAGAGTTGCCACATCTCTACCTAGATTGCTATAAGTAGAGTTGTATCATATACAAATTTTCCCATAGGCCTATGGGAAGAGTTACCACAACTCTCTCCACAGGCCTGTGGGTAGAGTTTCCACATCTCTTCCCACAGGTGTATGGGTAGATTTGTAGCATCTGTAACTCCACCCACATGCATGTGGGTAGAGTTGCCAAATCTCTTCCCAGAGAACTGGGGGTAGAGTTGTAGCATCTGCAACTCTTCCCATAGGCCTTTGCTAATAATTTCCATGTAGAAAACTTAGATAACTAAATTTGGATGTATATAGATGCATGGGTGTTCATTTCCATTACGTAACTTTCTACTATTTTGGTCTCTCAATTTACAAGGTAGACTTTTCCTCTTTTACACAATAACCACTTTTATGTTTGCAAATGAAAATATAAAAATGTAGACATGTGTAAAATTATGTATGACACCCTCAAAATATTGAATCACTCAAATTGTAGAAGTGTAAAGACCATGACATGCATTTTTTGAAGCTTGACATGCATTTATGCAAAAATGAAGAAATTATAGTTTAAAAGCAAAACTAGTATTTTGCTCAATCAAGATTTCCATTTTAGTCTTTATAGAGTCTCATACATGTTGACATGCCTATTTATTTAATTATTATTCATCCATATGATATTGTATTATATGGTGATTTATGTAGTTCCTCGCAATGGAAATGAAACTAACAACTAGCCTATTGGTGATGTGGTTGTTCAAGCTCCTGCTTCATTGAGCTCATGGATGCAAATAGTTAGTACTCATTTTTTCCATTTTAGTTAGTGTGTGTACATGGGCATGCATTTCCCTTAGTTCAAATTGTTTTTGGAAAAGTATGGAATATTTTTTCAATATAGAAGTTCGTAGCCATTTTATAATGCACTCTCTATTATATATAAAGATTCAAAATGTTATTAACTTCACCCCAAAACTTAAAAACTCTACTTGGAATTATATAGAAGCATGGGTGTGTGTTTCCCTTATTTCAAAGTATTGTGGGAAAACTTGCAAATATCATTTGGATATTTGTAATAACTATTTTGAAGGACAAGGTTAGGGAAATGGTGTCGAGTTAGATTTTATCTAGATATGTGGGGTGTTCACTTCAAAATAAAAGGATATATAAATTGTATTACCTTGTATCTTTTTTTGTTCTTTTGATCTAATTTATTATGTCTTATTTAATAATAAATTCCACACTATCACAATGGGTTGCAATGGAATATCATTACAGGAATAAGGGTGACCAACTAGTTGAAACTTGTTGCAATTCTTTGCATATTCCATGACATCTTAACATTATGTCAACTACCACAATCTAACATAGATAAACATTCACCTAGTAGTTTTTGTTCCACCATAATTCCCTCCTTTCTCTTTGTCATGCACCTCCCAAAGGATGAATTTTACTTTATGATATATAATGCATTAGTTTAAAATACTATCTATGAAAAGATTATATAGGTTTCCCATGGTGAAATTGTACTTTTCATAGTAGATAACCAATAATATTCATTGTTTATGGTCATACATATTTGGTATAAAATGGAGCTTGAAGCACTTTGTGATTTGTGTCAAATAACCTTGAACTAATTCTACCCAAAATATATTTAGATGTGGGAAATCATTCAGGGTATCCGTAGTTGTCACATCTCTTCCCACATGCCTAAGGGAAGAGTTTCCACATATTTTTGCRCATGCCCATCGAGAGATTTGTAGATATTCCCATAGGAATGTGGGTAGAGTTGTAGCATCTACAAATATGTCAACAAGTATGTGGGAAGAGTCACAACATCTCTTCCCACATGCCTATGGTAAGGGTTTCCACATCTCTTCACAAAGGCATGTGGGTAGAATTTTATCATCTACAACTCTACCCATAAGCATGTGGGTAGAGTTTTGGAAACTCTTCCCACAAACCAGTGGGCAAAGTTTCCACATCTATATCAAGATTCTTTTGGGTAGAGTTGTAGCATCTACAGCTCTGCTCACATCCCTAACATAAGAGTTTCCACATATTTGTCCATGGGCATGTGGGCAGAGTTGCCACATATCTTCCCACAGGTCTATGGGTAGATTTGTAGCATATGAAACTCCACACACGGGCATGTGGAAAGAGTTTCCATGATGCAGGAGCATCACTCACAAGCTAGCCATGCGCCAACCAACCATCCCACTCAGCACATTCAAGGTGCACATTCAAGGAAAAGAGGCACCAATCCTCTCACATTTTGAATTTGAAATTGTATTAAATGTATGTAAGGTTGGTAGAGCCAAATCCGTGCCTTTGATAAGGCGTTAGGTAGAAGTTGCCTTAAATGGTTGTAAGGTTGAATCTAGCTTCAATTTGGACTAGACAACCATTAATTGTAAATTCAATGTAATTGAATAAGGTAGGTAGCTTGGAGGGAAGAGCTCAAAGATCCCCCTCATGTAAAAGATCTTGGATCTTATTTTGAATTAGTAGAGGTAGCAAGAGTTAGAGAAGGGAGCAGAGAGGAGAAGCCGAGACTCTGTCAAAGTCTGATCTCATGAACACCTTGTAAAGGAGGCATTTGATATTAATACAAACCAGAGCAGTTTTTTCTTGCATTTTGTCTGTGTTGTGTGAATGTCTATGTGTGTCATATTTATGCTGTGAATGTATGTTGCAGATGTGTGTTTGCAGGTACAAATAGGTTCTGCCATCTATAGAGATCTTTGATTTTAGGTTGGAGTTCTTTGAGGCTTCATGCCAAGAGGGCGTGATAGAACACTGTGGGTTCTGATATTCAGTGCTTAGGGAGCACTTCCAATTCTGCAGAATTTGGACAAGGACGTGATAGGAGGGCACACCAACTGAAATCATTGACTCAGAGGAAGAACCCAAGGTTGTTGAGAACCTTGGAGGCAAGACTATGTAGAGGAAGATGCAGTGGAAGACATAATCGCTGCAGGATTCTGCAAGAACTCTGCCAGGTGGGCATTGAGTAGATGCATGGGTTGCATTGAGGAGGAACTCCATTGTGAGTTCAAGAATAAAATAGAGTCACCGAGAGAACTCTGGGGAAACTCTGCCAGGAGGGCATTGAGTCAGTGTGCAGATAGAGCACAAAAGGAAAGAACTCTTTTGAGTTCTGGAATAGAAGAAGAGTCTAAGGAAGGATCTTCACAGGGTTGTTGAACACCCTGCAGGATCAGCAAGGAGTTTCTTAAGAAAGAGACTGCCAATAAGGCATCATATTCTTCATCTGAGGGAGAAGGAAAAAGGGTTAATCCCTTAGAAGTTGAAGCTACAGGAAAAGATCAGAAGAGATAGCACCTTCGTGCGTGAAAAGATTCTGCAAGGAGCACAGAAGTCAAAGAATCCTTTGAGGATTCAAGGAGAGAAGCTCAGGAAGGGTAGTGATTTCATGCACATAGCCATAGTTGGAGAAGTCACAGAGGCCAAGGAGCTCTTTGGGGAGTTTGGAATCCCAAAACCCCAGGAGGAACAACATCTTTGAGAATGTAGGCAAGACCAATGGTGTAGAGCTCACAGAGGAAAAGAAAAGGTCGAAGCCTTTGGAATTTGGAAAATCTTCCAAAGTTCGAGAAGAAAACACATTCTCAATAGAAGGAGCACAGACACCGTCGGATCAGCCGAGAAGATCTAGACCGTGGATTCATGTCCAGTCAACATAGGAAGGGCACAATGGATGAACATGTCTGAGCCATCAGATCTCAGTACATGGACCGATAGTTGTCAGATCTGTGGAAAGCTGTACGAGTTTTAAATCCTCACGTACAGAGCAAAGAATCCGAAAAGTCCCGATAGGGTAGAGGTATCGAGATTTTAGACTTCGATAATTTAGAGTTTCAGAGGACGAAGGACTGGAGATTAGGACTCATGGGTCCTAAAGTTCTGAAGGTATCTGAGTCATCCATCTAAGAAAGATAGGTGTCGTAAGATCCTTTCATATCAAGGATTCAGACATTGAGAAGTAGAGAAGGGATTCTTTCGGCTTCACTACTGGCGAAGTCCTGAAAACAATCTAGACCATCCATCTGTGGAGGACACGTGGAGAAGATCAGGGAGTCCACCGGGATTTCAGATACCGGGGATTCAAGAGAGCAGCGGATAAGTGTCGTAGGGGTCACACATTTTCAAAACGCGAAACCCCGAAAACTCCGAAAGAACAGGGAGGACACGTGGAAACAATCCAGGCATCGGGGAAATTCCTGAAAGAAGCATTTCAACATTTTGGTTATCGGTAATACGAGAGGTAAGACTTCAAAACTCTTGACCCATATAATCCCAAAAGAATCTGATCCATTGGATTAGGAGAGTCTGTGAGCCATTGATCTTTCTCAGGAGAATGAGGATCGGAGTTTCAGGATTTCGACACTTCGGTCATGTTGAGGCTGTGTACAGGTGAAAGTACTTGTGGATCAAAATTTTGAGGTTCCTATAGGGATCTAGAAGAGCTGCTTTGGCTCAGGGAAGTTTTTGAACGATGCTGTGTAGCAGATCTCGGCCTGAGGGTAGGGGGCATGTAACAAAGTGGTATCAAAGCTTGACTCTGTTTGTATATCTCAGGCAGAGAGAGCAGGAAGGAAAAAATMTGGTACACATCAGTTTGGTATCAGAGGTAGCTTTTAGAGACAGGCAGAGGAAGGCAGAGTATTGTAACTCTGTGGTGATTCTTTGCAGGTACGCAGTAGTTAGGAAGATAGTCGGAGCGTTGTATGAGAAAGATGGAAGCACTCAAAGTTGTAGAGTGACAGTAGTAGGTTTTCCAGGAAGGCATACAGAAGGCAGCGAGATGGCTACTGAAGGCCAAACACACAGTGGAAAGAATAACCACTAGCAACAGGAAAACGCTGCGAGAGACAAAGAACTCACCAAGATTAGAGTGAGGATGGAAATTATGGCATTACATATGCAACATAATGCTAGGTCAAGATGGGTATATGAATGTCCTATGAAGACAAAAGCAAAGTGGCCAGTCAGGGCATTGATGGCCAAAAGACAGCAGAGGCTGTTAAAAATATGGTTGAGGCATGCTGAAAACCTCAATGGACTAGAGGAGAAAATGGTTCAGGAGTGTGAACCAGAGGATGGGAGAAACCTCAATAGTGAGGATGACATGGGATCAACTCAAGATCTCAAGGAATACCAATAGCGAAGAGAAGAAGTTCCCAACTACCAGGAGGGAAATGAGACGAGATCACTGTGGGATCTCACGGACTGTCAAGAGGATAGCAGGGGAATTTCATATTGCCAAGAGGGCAATGAGACGAGATCACTGTGGGATCTCATAGACTGTCAGGAGGGCAGCAAAGATTTTCCAATTTGCCAGGTGGGCATGGGAACAAAAATAAGGCTATTTGAAAGTATGATGAACTCAAAGATGAGTTCGAATCCGCCAGAGGAGCTGACTGAGGAGGATCAGAAAAGCATCCTGATGATTGGAGGAATTCAGATATTCCTTCCATACAGCCCAGGTGAGGCCAACATATGCGTTGCAGAGGGAGAAACAACAGAAGAACAACTAGACATGACTATAGGAGAGTTGGAGAAGATGCTGATATTTTCCCAAGCAGAAGAAGGAGAAGAGAATTCCGAGGAATGGATCAACATATTCAGAGAGGAAGCTGAGAAGACTACACCACTGAATCTTGCAGTAGGAGAAGAAGAAGAGGAGATAGGCAACATAGATTTTGCTGATCTATATCAAGAATTTGAAGCCCTGGAGAGAAGGGTGATGGTAAAAAGTTTTCCCATCCAACAAGTCAAGTGGGAGATAAATGAGGGGGAATTTCAGGCTGAGGAGCAGCTGAAAGAAGCTGGAGATACACCAGCAGGAGAAATGGCAGCAACAACACTATCAAAAGAGGAAGCTGAGTAACAACTCAGTGATAGGACTGCAGAGCTGGAGTCTTGAGCAGAATGGACACATAGTGCCACAAAGGGGGAGATGACAGTCAACCTGTTAAAGAGAGAAGTTGAGCAGTAGCTCAGTGAGGAGACCGCAGAGATGAACTTTGTAGCAGAGTGGAAAGTCAAGGCCACAAGATATGAAGAAGATAGCATGAGAGATCACGATGATCTACCCATTTGCAGAGAGAAATTACAGCAGAGGAGGTTGCATGAACATAGCCAACCATTGTAGCATCTAGATGAGGTGATCAAGGAGATTCGAAAGATGATGATCCGATCAAAATAAGTGGTCAGTGAGGAGAAGCTAAGAAGAAGGGAGACAACAATAGCAACAAGGAAGCAACAGTAGCAACAGAACAAAAGAGTATATGGATAACTCCAAAGAGTTGTTTGGGATCCAGGAGGATTTCAATAGTGAGGGTGGAGAGATCATGAGCGAGAGCTCATGAATTTTCATAGTAGAGGAGTATGATGCAGGAGCATCACTCAGAAGCTAGCCATGCACCAACCAACCATCCCACTTAGCACATTCAAGGTGCACATTCAAGGAAGAGAGGCACCAGTCCTCTCACATTTTGAATTTGAAATTGTATTAAATGTATGTAAGGCTGGTAGAGCCAAAGCCATGCCTTTGAGTAGGCGTTAGGTAGAATTTTCCTTAAATGGTTGTAAGCCTGAATCTAGCTCCGATCTGGACTAGACAACCATTAACTATAAATTCAATGTAATTGAATAGGGTAGGTAGCGTGGAGGGAAGAGCTCAAAGAGCCCCCTCGTGTAAAAGATCTTGGATCTTATTTTGAATTAGTAGAGGTAGCAAGAGTTAGAGAAGAGAGAAGAGAGGAGGAGCTGAGACTTTGATAAAGTATGACCTCAGGAACACCTTGTAAAGGAGGCATTTTATATTAATACAAACTAGAGCAGTTTTTTCTTGCATATTGTCTGTGTTGTGTGAATGTATATGTGTGTTCTATTTATGCTATGAATGTATGATGTAGATGTGCATATGTAGGGATAGATAGGTTCTTCTATCTATAGAGATCTTTGATTTTAGGTTGGATTTCTTTGAGTCTTCATGCCAAGAGGGCATGACATATCACTGCGAGTTTTGATAGTCACTGCTTAGGGAGCACTTCCAATTCTATGGAATTTGGACAAGGACATACTAGGAGGGCACACCAATTGAAATCATTGACTCAGAGAAAGACTCCAAGGTTGTTGAACACCTTGGAGGAAAGACTCTGTAGAGGAAGACGCAGTAGAAGACATAATCACTGCGGGATTTTGTAAGAACTTTGCCAGGTGGTCATTGAGTAGATGCACGGGTTGCATTGAGGAGGAACTCCATTGTGAGTTCAAGAAGAAAATAGAGTCACTGAGAGAACTCTGGGGAAACTCTGCCAGGAGGGCATTGAGTCAGTGTGCAGATAGAGAACAAAAGGAAATAACTCTTTTGAGTTCTGGAATAGAAGAAGAGTCCAAGGAAGGATCTTCACAGGGTTGTTGAACACCYTGCAGGCTCAGCAAGGAGTTGCTTGAGCAAGAGACTGCCAAGAAGGCATCATATTTTTCATCTGAGGGAGAAGGAAAAAGGGTTAATCCCTTATAATTCTAAGCTACAGGAAAATTTCAGTAGAGATAACACCTTTGTGCATGCAAAGACACTGCAAGGAGTGCAGAAGTCAAAGAATCCTTCGAGGATTCAAGGAGAGAAGCTCAGGAAGGGTAGTGCTTTCATGCACAGATCCATAGATGCATAAGTCGTAGAGGCCAATGAACTCTTTGGGGAGTTTATAATCCCAAAACCCCAGGAGGAACAACATCTTTGAGAACATAGGAAAGACCAATGGTGTAGAGCTTACAAAGGAAAAGAAAAGGTCGAAGCCTTTAGAATTTGGAAAATATGCCAAAGTTTGGGAAGAAAGCGCATGCTCAACAGGAGGAGCACAAATGTCGTTGGATCATCCAAGAAGATCTGGACCGTGGATTTGTGTCCAGACAACATAGGAAGGGCATAGAAGAAGAACAGGTCTGAGCCGTCAGATCTGGGTACATGGATCGATAGCCATCGGATCTGTGGAAAGCTACACGAGGTTTAAATCCTCATTCGCAAAGCAGAGAATCTGAAAAGTCCCAACATGGTAGAGGTATCATGATTTCGGACTTCGGGAATTCGAAGGTTTAGAGGATGAAGGACCGGAGATTAGGACTCATGGGTTCCGAAGTCCCAAAGGTATCTGAGCCATGCATCTAAGAAGGACAGGTGTCACGAGATCCTTTCATATTGGGGATTCGAACATTGGGAAGCAGAGAAGGGAGTCTTTCAGCTTCGCTACTGGGAAAGTCTCGAAAATGATCTAGACCATCCATCTATGGAGGATACGTGGAGGAGATTGGGGATTCTACCGAGATTTCAGATACTGGGGATTCGAGAGAGCAGCTGATAAGTGTCGTGGGGGTCGCGAAGTTCCGAAATGCGAAACCTCGAAAACTCCAAACGAACAGGGAGGACACGTGGCAATGATCCAGGCATCGGGGAAATTCCCGAAAGAAGCATTTCAACATTTTGGTTACCGAGAATGCGAGAGGTAAGAGTTCAAAACTCTTGACACATAGAATCCCAAAAGAATCTGAGTCGTTGGATTAGGGGAGGTTGAGAACCCTTGATCTTTCTTAGGAGAAGGAGGACTAGAGTTTTGGGATTTTGGTACTTCGGTATTTCGGCTACCGAGAGTACGAGAGGACAACAAATATTTGATGCACTGAGAGTCATGGAATTATGAAATGCAAATTCCCAAAGGTGGAGAAGGAGCATTGTCGAGTCAAGAGGCCAAAGAGAAAGATTTCAGCACACTTGATATCGGGATTTCGGGATTTGGAATTCTAGGGATCTCGTAGACATAAGGTTGGAGCATTTTGGTATCGAAAAACTTGAAATCACGAAAGGACAAGGAAGATGGGACATAGGTATTTTCGACATTTTGGAAATTGGCTTTTCGAAAGTCTTGAGGAAAAGGAACTCGAGATCAGGGTTCACGAACTCGCGAAACTCAAAATTCCATTTTGGGAAAGGTCGCGGTCATGCTGAGGCCATGTATAGGTGAAAGGACCTTCGATAAAAAATTTGAGGTTTCGATAGGGATCTGAAGGAGCCATTTCAACTCGGAGGTGAATTCGAGAATGATCCTTAGACCGGGAGGTCGTGCACAACCTGCTGAGGCAGGGGGGTGCTACACCATGCCACATCTCTTCCCAGAGGATTGTGGGTAGAGTTGTAGCATCTACAACTCTTCCCACAAGAACGTGGGAAGAATTTCCATATATCAAACTTAGGTAACTTTCTATTGTTTTGGCCTCTCAATTTAGAAGGTAGACTTTGCCTCTTTTACACAAAAACCACTTTTATGTTTGCAAATGAAAATCTAAATATGTAGATAGCTGTAAAATTATTTAAGACACCCTCAGAAACTTGAGTCACTCAAATTGTAGGCATGTAAAGACCACGAAGGACATTTTTTTAAATCCTGGTGTGCATTTATGCAGAAATGAAAAAAAATTAATTTAAAAGAAGAACGAGTATTTTTCTTAATCATGTATTCCATTTTAGTCTTTCTATAGTCTCGTACATGTTGATATGTCTATTTATTTATTATTCACTCATATAACCTTGTATTCTATGATGATTTATGCAGGTCTTCACAATGGAAATGCGACTAACAAATAACATATGTGTGATCTGGCTATACAAGATTTTGCCTCATAGATCTCATGGATGTAGGTAGTTAGTACTCATTCTTCCATTTTAGTTAGTGTGTGTGCATAGTTTCCAACCATTCGTGTATATTTCAACCCTTTACTAAAGTATGGGCACAAATCACCCTAGTATGCATTCTTTAGGGTTTAAAAGAAATCCACATTCATATAACTTGTAAATTAACAACACCATACATGGATTTTTATTCCTAGGGAATGAATTTCTCATCATGCCCCTTTTTCATGCACTTTTATGCATTTTCCCTTTATGCATTTTTTTGCATTTATAAGGAAAATTTTATAATTTATGCACATCAAAAGGTTTTTGGTTTTGAAAAGAACAACTGAAGTATGAATAGATGTAAAATGATAAAATACAAACTCCACAGTTGGAACCACTCAATTTGGATTTGATATGAGTCATAGGAATGCATTTTACAGTAAGACAATTTTACCCTCCATTTTACAAAAAGTTTGGAATCTTGGTTCACGGTATAAGTACTTAGTCATTTATAATGCACTCTATATGAGATACAAATATTTATAATGTTATTAAATTCACCCCAAAACCTAGGTAACTCTATTTATATTTAAATAGAAGCACATGAATGCATTTCCCTTAGTTCACTTTCTACTACTTTGGTCTCTCAATTTACAGGGTAGACTTTGCCTCTTTTACACAACAACCACTTTTATGTTTGCAAATGAAAATATAAATATGTAGACAGGTGTAAAACTATATAAGACACCCTCAAAAACTTCAACCACTCAATTTTTAGGGGTATTAATACATGGGAGTTCATTTTTAGTGAAGCTTGGTGTGCATTAATGCAAAAGGGCATAAATTACAATTTAAAATCAAAACATTTGTTTCAAAAGTGACTACATTTTTAGTTGCGGACGCTCAAACCAAATTGAATTAGGGTTTTATGAAACAATAGAAACTATAATCCTAATTCTCTATATCATGATATATCGATAAAATTTGCATCTACATCTTGCTTAACCTCATCCCTATGTGCGATGCAATTTGATTTTTTTTTCATTTTATTATATACTGAAATTGGAACTTCGATGGTCACTCATAACATTTCATTTTAGAACTTGGATCTCCCATGCATCGTAACATCGATGTATGTTTACAACCATTTTATCGTGCATCCATAAAATTCATCTCACCATATCATTGGATCATCGACGGACTGGGCGTGGTCACTCGTTGCTATGCCGACGTGTTCCACCAGAAATAAAGTCATAATTTCGATGGAATTAGTGTTGGATTTTGAACGGTCCTTATGTGTTTCTAAGTCACAATTAGGACCAAATCTGTAGGTTGAACGATGGTGGGTTCTCTGGTGACAATTTCATGGAATATTCCATGTGGAAAGTAGATTATTAGACATTTTGATAGTTATGTTATTTTCAGACTGGCGATGATAATGTTATTTTCCACACATACCACATGGCAATTTCTTACGTCTCAATTTCGATATATTATTAGAGAA
Source organism: Picea sitchensis (assembly GCA_010110895.2). Taxonomy (NCBI): domain Eukaryota; kingdom Viridiplantae; phylum Streptophyta; class Pinopsida; order Pinales; family Pinaceae; genus Picea; species Picea sitchensis. The sequence goes on along the minus strand of SNQJ01S0002345.1, from coordinate 150,809 downwards.
TCGAAAGTGCGACAAAAGTGGTTTGACTAATAACTGGAAAGTGGGTTTGTTGGACACCAGATGAGAATCCGTTGGATGGGATTTGGAAAATGGGCCAAATGTACTAGTGTTCCAACACTTATATCTGATGTAACAATCAATATTACGATGGTTGCAGGGTGAAATCATGAAGATGGGTAACACTTTTGCTTGTTTTATGAGAAAAAAAACTATATTTTCACAAATTCTTCAACTTTGGACATACAAAAGTTTTTTATTTATTTAGAATATCACTTTACAGTAAAAACAAAAGTTGTGAAGAATTTTGTTCGCTTTCCAATGAATATTTTTCAATTTTTTTTTATCAAGATTTGATATATCAATTTGAAAATTGTTTAAGAATATGTTCCTTAAACATGAAAGGAATGATGATGAGTTATGTTTTCCCACAATAATGTATCTATTGTTAAACTTATGTTTTTAAGAAACGAAATATACTGCAACAATATATGGCGACTTTATTTTATTATGACTATAATTTTGAATCTAACATATGAATATTATAATTTCTAGAATTTTTTGAAGTTGACCAAGATGAAAACGTTGCAGGTTTTAAACACATGTTTTTCTACACCTTGTATCTATCTTAAGTTTTACTTAAAAATAAAATCTAAATATACCCTTTTGAAAAAAACAGTTTAAGGATTATGAATATAAGTGTTTCTAATTTTTTCACTATATATTTTTAGAGATATCGATATTTCATTTCACTGAATCATAATGTCTGTTGAAAATATTATGCAGTTTTTTTTTTAAAAATTAAATAAAATTAGATAAAAATAATGAAAATGAAAACAAATTGTAGGAATTGAAAGTAGATTCAATTTTGGAAATGTTGGTGTCATTTTTGAAACCAAATTCTCAGTATTTGTAGGGGTCCACAACCTCCGAAGTTCAAGTAAGCTTGGGGAAATTCTTTGGCTTTTGTTTTTAGTCTCAATTTCATGTTTTCAGCCAAAATAATATTATTTCGGCCGAAAGACTAATTTTTAACAGAAACCATCAAAAGAGAATGGTTTTCAAGGTTTTCGGCTGAAAGCGTGTTGAACGAATTCCATCGGTCAAAAAAAATGAAAAGACACATTGTATCGTCTCATTTTGTGCCAAATTGTATAAATACACATTCGACCAAACACATTTAACACAATTCATCAGATGTACAGACAGGTATGAGCTCAGGGATAGAGATTTCAAAGCATTTCTATTACTGATTACAGGTGTATTCTTTTCTTTCTTTATTTCTTCCCTCTTTTCCATAGGCTTAATCAGAGGATCGATATCGATACATGATGGTTTTCTAGAGCACCTAATCAAAGTTTCGAATAATATTTTTGGTTTTTGTTGAATAAGGTAATTGATGTTTGTTCAAGTTTTTATTGGAATAACAATTTATATGTTGAAAGATAAATGTTGAGCATTTTTTCAAGGTGAATTTTTTTATGAACATATCTTTTACAGATAACTATAAAAGTCATGGGAAACAAAATTTTGTGCAAGAGAAAATTTGATCGCATTCGAGATAATACTCACCAAAACGAACAAAGGAAAGAGCATTATTGGAGAAAGAAACGAGAATGTGAAAAATATTGAAGAAAGAAATGATGATAATGTCAATAGAGATTTTCAACAAGAAGAAGTTCAACCAGGTATGCATGGACATATGATGGTCGAGCACACGATACACATTAAGACTGTATTCATACAACACATAATTCAAAGTATATCTAATTCAAATTCAAAATATTGTAAATAATATAAATGATTGTAATTACAATTTGATGTTTTTCAAAAAACATAAATATATTTGTCTCATAATGTCGAAGAAGACATTGAAACCAAAATTGAAGCAGAAGGCATTGAAACTGAAATTGAAGAAGAAGACGTTGAAACCGAAATTGAAGCAAAAGACGAATCACTTATAGGTATGTACATAAATTTAGATAATACAAGATAAACACCCAAGTATATATAGTTTAGTGAATTTGTGTTTGGGTTATGTTTTTTAATATAAAGTTTAAGTTGAAATATGCAGAAGAATTTATCAACATTGATGATGAAATATTAGAAAATGTTGATACTGACAAATTTGGGAAGAAAAAAGCTAAGAATTATATAATATATCGAACTAAGAATATGTATAATACTTTTTTCAAAGATGAATCAATAATAGTACAAGCTCAACTTTTACTTTGTCTAATGAAGTCAAGAAAGTTAAAAGAAGCTACATCATTATTGGGTATTCAAAAGTCAACAAAGGATACAAAGGTGAAACATAATGTCTTTAACAATATAACTAGTGTATTAAAAGCTTTTGGAAAATCTTGAAAAGAAGATGTCCGTGTTGCACGTAGAGAGATACAAACAACAATTGTTTCATTTAGAAATATAAAAGATCACTTGACATGACACATGGAAAAAATGATGGGAACGTCAAGAAAAACATTGCACAAGCATAGAAAATTTTGATTGCAAATAGATGTTGATGATGAATTGGTTTGTTGGACAGTGATTTCTAGACAACCCTACAAAGATAGACTTGCAGAAAATCTTAAAGAATTGGCCCGCAATTGTTGGTTGGAAGAATCTCGTGTTTCACCACATACAAGGGATGTGTTGCAACGAAGAATAGCATGAAAAAAATATGAAGAACATCCAAAACATATATTTCCAATGACACAAATAGAGTTGTTCAATAAGTTCAAAGAAGATCACAAAGAAGTTAAAATTTCCATCAATACATTTCTGCAACAAAAAACCATGGTTTGTTAGACCCGTCACTCTTCGTAACACTTGTTGTTGTCGTTATGATGTGGAATTTTAGTTGTATTATGACACATTTTTGGATTTTGGTAAAACGTTATCACCAGGTTCACCTCCTCCTTCCACATTCTGTGTTTTTATATCTGAAATTCTATGTGAAAGAGAAGATCATGATTTATTTTACAAAAAAAAATGTGTTGGTGGAAATAAATGTGATAGTTGTGAAAATATAAGTTTTTTTCATTCAAAGTATCATATTGATATGAATGATCAATCATTTTCTAATATAAGAGCCAATTGGAAGAGATATATGAATATATCAACCACACGACTCCACATTCTTCAAATGTTATTTCCAAAAGGATTGATTTGAAGGTAGATAAAATCTGTGTGATAGATTTTTTGAAGAATTTTGAGGAAGAAATCTATAAATACACCAAGCATTCACATAGATCTCGATGGAAAGATCTACAATTCAAACAATCTCATGAAGTGTTTCCACAATGGATAATTTTGTCTGTAGTTGATTTTGTAGAGAATTACACATTCATTGCACAAAAAGAAATATAGAGCGAATATTATCATTTTGATCAAGTCACGGTATTTGTCCATGTTCTATATAAACATGCTCAACAGAGTCTTGATAACATAGAAATAACCAACGAAAATCAATATGTTATTAAAGAATATCACTTTTATATGAGTGGTGATCGAGCACACGACACACATTATGTACAACATTGTTTTGATAAATTTTATGATTCATTGAAAGAATGGGAAATCATATTAGATTGACATTGGATATGGTCAGATGGGTGTGTGGGTCAGTTCAAATCTTCACGATCATTCTATTGGTTATGTTGTCTTCATAAAACATTAAACATTACACATTGTTGGATTTGTTTTTAGACCGGTCATGGAAAAGGAGAGCATGACGGTGCAGAGGCATGTATAAAATGAGCACTTTGAAGGTATCAGATGAACCCCCATGCCGATCGATTTGAATCCGCTGAACACATTGTTGAATGGTGAAAAATGGCACTAAGCCATGAATATAATCTGTCAAGGGATGTGCAAAAGTGTGTCTATATAAAAATGTTACACATGTACATAGGATAATTTTATTTGAACGCGTTCAAATTTATATTCAAACTTCAATCATTTTCTTGAGAGATTTCAAGTTAACAAGTTCTTGTCTTGTGTAGGTTTTTTTGGTATGTTGGAATCGAAGATGTAAAAAGATCAATCTCATATGACGCCAGTACAATACCTGGAACATGAAAAATACATTCAGTTAAAACAAAACGTTTTCAAAATGTGTTTGCATTTGATAGAAGAAATGAGTCTTGTTTTTGTTCAGTTTGTATAGAGGACACATAATCCATAGATATTTGCGAAAACAAAAATGTAGGATATGTTAAAGCTTGAAGACATAATGAGCTTAATGTAAAAGGGAAAATGCTACTTGCAAGCTCAGAGGATATGGAATCAAATGAAATTGTAGTGTCAGTTGATGGCGATAGAGTTTATGATCTTGTTAGAGAAGCTAATTTTTATGTTTAATTTTTTTCAAATAACTTGTAGATGTACTTGTGTGATAATATAAAATGAACTATTTGTTGTCGAATATATCCAATTATTTTCAGGAGATGTTTTTTCCATGGTTTCACCTGTAGACAACACTGAAAACGTGAAATATTATTTGATGCGATGCACATAACAAAATATGAGGCTATTAGAAGATTTGGATGATAACGGTTTTATTTATGAAAGAGGATCCATTGTATTGAAAGGATATTTTTTTCAAGAAACCCATCAAACTGATACTCATGTTAACTTTCAAGACTACCAGTCAAATGTCACAAGTTGTCAATATAGTCATTTGGTATGTGCAACGCGCATAAAGTTAATAGAAGTTCAATAATAAAAAAAAAAGTTAGAAAATGGAAAATGTCCAAATTCAATCATGAACGAATAATTCAAGATGGAATACCATTACGATGTTTTTAAACAAGTGACACATGTACATTCCATAATTTTTTATTTTTCATTGAAAGTACATTCTAGGATTTGAGGACTTGTTTTGACTATTTTCAACCATATTTCCATATAGGATATTTACAAAAAGGGTATGTATAAAAAACTCCAGATCATTCTTAAAAAACAAAGATAAAATATGGTTCAACCATATTTTTTCTATGTTTTTCAACCATTACAACAATCAAAATTATTTTATGAGCATTACACCAATCAAAATTGAGTTGTATATCTCTTGTATTGTGAGCATTTTATTTTAAACTAAAAAATTGTTAAACACCATTTCCATTGAACACTTACTTTTTTCAATAGTATTTTTTACCATTTTATTTTAATAATATTGCATTCAGTTTAAAAAAAGTTAAACATATTTTATATTTTCTATTGTCATAATATCGTGTTACAAATTTTAACTCATTCCCTTTTATTTTCTTTTATAGGTAAGAATTTATATATAAGGAGCCTTCAAAAGACTAGACTTACAAAGTGTGTAGTATTGTCATACTATAATAAATGAACTACCCTATGGGGAAACCAGTTTAGCCAGTCGGTGTTGGGATCAAAATGACTACCAGTCTTTCAAAAACAAAAAAACAGAGAGAAAAGTAAACTAAATTCATAAGTAAAATGCTAATACTAGCCTTCATGAGGTCACAAAAGACCCATGTGTTGGTCATACACTTGGCCTATAATATGGTCAGCCAGGAGGTGAGGTGGCGTGGGTTGCAAGGTCCCACGCCTCCTCTTCGACAAATTCCCCTCTCCATTCCAGTTTCTCATGTGTGTCGGCGTCTGACTCACCCATTTCCAGTCTGTTGTTGAGCCATGTGGCTCCCACTTCCCTAGGTGCATGCAAGGCTAGTGTTGCTGCACCATACACCTCAAGAATTTCTCCTTCTGTGGGCATGTATTCCTTGTCCATGGCCATGTGCATGGCTTGCTCAGAGTCACCACCTTCCGTGGGAATCCCCCTTTCACTTGAGACTCCTATATGCATGTGCTGTGTTGCCCTCATTTCTTCTAGTGTGAGGTGGAAGGCCCCCTGGAAGGTGGAGAGGATTTGGAGGAGTGCAGAGGTCTTCGCATCCAGTATCTCTAGCCAAAACTAAAGGTCATCCATACCCTGTCGCAGCTCGAATACCAGCCCATAGAGACTGGCCAAGCTATCCTACAATTACGAGTCTAGGACTGAATCTAAAAAGTAGTCTAGCCCAGGTTGAGGTTCCTGTAGAAGAGGTGGTGCTCCCAAGGGTGGGAAAGTGGAGGAGGCCTCTAGTGGAGCCAGTGTGCTGGATGGTGAATTTGGTGGTACTACAAGAGGTTCCCAAGATGAGGAGGCTCTGTCAAGGATGGGTTCTGAGGGAAAACTGTTGGACAACTGAGAGGGGGG
>SNQJ01S0002345.1:32340-62473 GCA_010110895.2 Picea sitchensis | reverse complement strand
AAAAGGAAAGTTCCCAGGAAGATTTCATCCAAGCCATGTAAGTGAGGTGATGTGGCTAGGGGATGTCCAGACATGTGGGTGCAGTGAGGGCCAAGGATGCATAATGTTATCTGTGGGTGCCTTTGTATAAGGCGAGCTGTACCTGTCATGGATGCATTTTTTCCAAGCTCGTTCTTGCCTTTATTCTTTTTCTTTTTATTCAAGGGCTAACCAGAGGGCACTGCCTTGGCATGGTGACCAGAGTTGACAGTGTTACCCAAAATTAATTTCACAAATATGAGAAGGCTGGCTCGTGATGAGACCCCCTTTCCCTTGGCCATGCAACCAAAGGTCACTGCCCTGGCATGGTAACCAGATGTTGGCAATGTCATACTGTTAGGTACCCATGAACCTAATAGGCTGGCTCATGATGAGACCCCCTATCCTATGACTAGATCTTGTTTGTTATTTTCTGAGTCCCTTTTGTTTCTTGCTGAGAGGCCTTTTATTTCCTTCTCGGGGATCCCTGGGCGAAGCATCTCGAGGTTTCATTTTTATGCTTTTGTCTTTTACCAGCTACTTTTACCTTCTGGGCATTTAGCCCCTTCTTCCCACGAGATAAGGTTCAATCCTACAAATATGTCAACCCAATGCCCGGACAAGGGGAATGGGATAAATGAGTGGGAGATAAGGTGAAATAGTGGTGCTATGATGGGAGCAGGCGATGGATTTTTAGAAATTCCCCAGTGCCAAACTAGAGCCTATGGGCACAGGCTTGCTAGGGCATCATGTCAATTTCCCCAAGCATGGTCAAGTGGGCCAATGTAAGATCCAAGTAGTTGTTAGAGATAAAAGGAATAAGATGCATATATTTAAAGGTTTCAATGATCAAAAGTGACACATACCATGATACCTGGACCAATTACCTCATGGAGCAAGAACCTCTTCTGATACAAGACCAAGCCGATGGTGATGGATGTTGCTGCTACTGATAAGACAAATCTGATGGAAGAAGAAAAGGATGGGCCCTCCAGGGCCATGCTTAGGTCAATCCTACTCTCGGTACTCCATGTCTAGGACCTGTGGGCCTCGAGACATGATCTCCCAGTTATCCCTAAAAATCGGGGATAACACACACTATTGATTAAACTTATGATTTGTAGTTAATAATTAAGAACTATTGAATATAAAGAATTAGATAATTACTTTAACTACTATCCATGCTTCAAATAAAAATAAGACACAGTGGTGCTACCTTAGAAGGATAGATGTGTTTAATGTTGATTGACAAGTTGCATCTTTGTTGGGCACTTTTAGAAGCATCACTAGACTCTACATAGTTCTTGATGTATTGTAATTGTTTTATTTAGCGTTGATATAGGATTACTTTGTTACACGTGAATACCATTGATCAAGTTAGTTGCATCAAAATTAAAACACACAAAAAAAGTTAGAAATTTATTTCTTCCATGGTACATACCACAATCGTTGTATTAACTTTTATGATGATCTTATGTTCACTATTAGGTATGTTACAGAAATATTTTTTGTGGTCGCATATCTAGTGTTTGCAATTGTCTATCATAATGTCTTTGACAGTCTCCCTATTAAAGTGAGTGTAAATACACACAACGAACCAATTCAATTTTGGCACTTGGTTCTATGCAAACATAAAGCACGATTCGATTTTTACATTGTTCAACATAAATTTGTTAGATAGTTCAGACATATGTTGGTTGGGGAAAATCTCAAGAGAATTAATCAGGAAGTTGGGGAATTTCTCAACGGAAAGAAAATTTGCATTCAAGAGGAAAACCATGCATACATTTGATTGTACAGTTTTCAAGAAAACCCCCTTCTAGTTCCTATGTTTTATTGCGATAGATATTTTGTCACAAAATTTTGTCGGTAGTATAAATACTGGTGTATTTTATTTGACAAGAAAATTAAAAAAAAATTCATTACATTTCCTTTTTGAGTTACTGATACAATCATCTAGAATCTAACGCACTTGAAATAAGTCTTAGAAACACTTAGTGTATTTGATCTAAAAGAAGAACAACCTCTAGGCGGTTTTGACCCCGGGGGTTTGTTTTTGCGACACTTACAATCCATAAGATACATTAATCTCTTCACTGATTTGATGAGGAAATCGACGACAATCCCTCCGCAAAAAGGGACAACAATGGATGCAATGACGACTTGCCGACATAAATAATTTCAAATAATAAAATCCAAAGCAAGCAAGAAAAATGGGGAAAATCACTACTAATGTCCAATATTTCTCCAATCCCCAACCACGCAAGAGATCCTCCTCCAGGAAAAGAACACAACAAGATAATATAAATGGAAAAGAGAGTAATGATGGGTGTGTTGGAGGTGACGGTGGAAAACAACTAGATCATGTTAATCTTGAATGAGCACATGCAGTCTCCCAACATAAAAGGAAACAAATGTCAAATCGAGACAATTATAAGATCTAGTAAGTCCAAGAGATGTTGATGATATACATACTGATAGTATAGAGCCACCCAACTGGGTAGCTTGGAGAATTGTTGAAAGCTAGGAGATTATGCAGGACCTCACAATAGAAGAACCGATGTTGTTTGAGCAATAGTTCTTGGTGTTGCATAATATTCAATATAAAAAGGACAAAAATAAATTGCAGATAGATAATCTCAGTGTCAAAAAGATAAAGGTAGTTTAGAAATTAAGGTCAGTGGTCGATGTATCAGGAGTTGAACCATCTGGCCTCATGAAACTACATCATTCTATAGGAGATGCTCTTTTCGATTCAATTTTAGAGCAGGAGTTGTATACCATTAAATTTAAGAAGAGAATAAGTGAGCTTGAGGAGACACTGACTCCCAAGCCATTGTTTGCACAACTATTGGCCATAATTTTGGTAAAACAGACTCCTCCAAGTACTCCAAAAACGTTAAATTGAATCAGGAAAGTGCTTCAATTGTTGAATGGAGTCAAAGTATACATTGCTGAAAACATTAATAGAAGACTCGAGATAATCAGATAGGCATGGGAGGTCAGTATCAACCAATGTTTCACAAAGGATTACAAATTTTACTGAATATTTGCAACAAAATTTGCAACATGATGAAGCTTATTGTAAAAACGAGATAAATACTTTCATCGCATGAGCCACTCCTATGACTAACCATCAAAGAAATCAATAGGGATTTCCCTTAAACCAAAGAATAAAGCAAATAAAGGTAGGTTGGGAAGCATGAGTAAAAATGTTACAAGATGCAATTGTTGCTTGTGGAAAAATCAATGAAAGGAGAGGACTATTGTTAGAGAACTGCGAGGACCGAGACTTTTCAGGAATTCAACCATAATTACTAAATAAGAACTTGATAGTCAATTGGTGGCAATGAAGACCTCATTGGCTAGAAACTTCGACAGCCTCAGGAAGTTTCCTTATGAAGAACTGAAACAATGGATTGTTACATTTGTTAATGAAAACGAAGACTACTTCTCAGCCATCAACCAAGTTGAGGTGGAATCCAAAGAAGTAGAGGAGGATATTTTCACACTTCGAGTTAAGAAAGAAATTACAATCCCACCAATCAAGGACTATATTGATCATTGGGTCAAGAATGCCTTGAAATAGTTTGTTAACCCATAATAATGAACAGAGACATTTCAATAGAAATCCAAATAAACAACTCTTATAAAGGAAGATACACATCAACAACAACAGACAAACCAGAGGAACATAGCATTTCCTTCTTGGTAAGTACTCAAGCAACCATAACATATGTTTTTGCTCTTCATTTCTTTGTTGACTTGGAAATTCCTCATAATTAATTGTTCTATGATCTATGAAATCCTAAGACCCATTTCTAACTATCTTTATTTCCTTGTTCGAATTCTTTCTTCTATTTAATGGTTCATGGGAGCCCCAATCCTAGTCTATTTGGACAAATGCCTCTACTTTTTACAGACATTATTTAAAACAAGATTATATATTTTTTGAGCTTATTGAAGAAATAGTTTGGTATTTACAAACATGATTTAAAAGACAATTGTATATTTTTTGACCTTTCTAAAGAACGTTTTTGGCATACATGCCTAGTGATTTTCCAGACTTTGAGTTTCAAATAGAATTTTCAAATCTATGTTCACTCTTTATGATTTTTCAATGAAATATCATGTTCTCTGCATATGTGGCCATTCACTTTCATTATGGAAAATGATATTTTAACCTTTATGCTATGATTTGTAAATTTTGTATCATATTATGAATACTCAATAGAATAGTGCCTAGTCCTTTCTCGAGCCTTTCTTTCCTTGTGAATGTTTACTTAAGAAACCTACTCCATTGTCAGATTTTGTTTTAATTTTCTATGATGGCAATTTATCATGATCCATTTAATTGTTTTAAAAAATGTAGCATAATTTATCTTACTCGACTTCTTTTCAACACTAATTGAACATTATCAATACTAATTGAACATTGTCCAGTAGACCAACCGTTTCCTGTACACTATCTTATTTTGCTATATTTCCTCTTCTTTTGCACTTTCTTTCATCTCTTCAATCTTATGTAGATGGTATTCTATGATCTTTGGTTAAAGAAGCAGACATACCAGTAACCAGTTTGTGATATCATATTCTCAATTTCAACATTGTGCACAAGGAACACCTATTGTGTGGGGAAATCCACCCTATTTTCTTTCCGCAAAACCTAACCTTCACACACTTTACAATGTTTCCCACACATCTTAGCATCCACACACTTTACATTGCTTCCGACACATCCTAACATCCACACATCTTACAATTATTCCACCACATCTTCATTTTCACACACTTTATTTTACTAAGTTCTATGCTAGATGCTTTTACTTGTTAAATGTAGATATTGAATTTTTAAATCAATTATTTATTAAGATTTTTTAAATTAGTTCTATGAAAATAAAAAATTTCAAAAATATTATATATTATTAATTTTTCATATTAGTATTTCCAAAAATATTATATATTACTAATTTTATATATTAATTTATATAGAATATACTAACTTATTTTTACATATCTCTATGCTAAATGTGATTTCTTATGTGGACAACTTTAACTGCTTTTCTTTTCGTAGATCCTAGCCCATACACACTCATTTTACTGCCTTTTATGCACGAATCTTAATGGCTTTTATGTCTGAAGCTTTGGCAACTTCATGATTGTCCTTTTTCTTTGCACACATTCACTTCCACAAAATACAAAGACTTAATCCAAACACTTAGTTGTTCTATCATTTCTTTCCCAAACTTTTGTTTCCCTCGCCTTGCTTTGGCATCTTTCCATAAAGATGCTATGATCTTAGTATAATTTTACAAATGCATAGTCAACCACTTAAATACAAATCAAAGGAACATTTCATTATCAGTAAGTGAAGCATCCATTACATATTCTTTCCCTTTTCTTTCTATTATAGACATTATTTAAAATACAATTGTATATTTTTTTACGTTGTCCAACAACTCTTTTGGCATAGATGGCTAGTAATTTTCTAGACTTCGACTCTTAAACTAATTTTTCGAGTATGTGTTCACTCTTTATGTTTTTTCAATGAAATATCATGTTTTGTTTTGTAAATAAAAAGAAGGACCTTATATTAAATCACGAGTATATAGCTGTGCGACGCTTGACAACCACCTGTTCCGCCACATGAGGGAAACCAAAATAGGTGGCTCCAAGCGTTGTTGTGTCTATCATGGATGAAATATTTTGTACAAAAATTGTGCAGAGGACTGATAGTTTCTAAAGGAACCCTGTTCCATCTATCTATCCTAGGGATGGCCTCATTTAGAGCCACCATAACTAAGAGAATTACACAACCAAAAAAAAGAGTGAAAACTATTTTATCACTGTCCATTCTAAATCTATAATTAACAAAAAAATGGGACCTGGGGTGAGCCGCGTCAAGCCATTGGAGAACCTGGATATCCATGAGAGGTGTATGTCATGGTGAATCTCTTCTTGCAAGTTGGGAAATAGGCTTTCTTTGGGGCTTTTGTGAACACCTCAAACAACAAGTCCAGTCATTGATTGATGATCCCTTGGCCATGCACCTGTTCTTCCTGCTGTTATTGGATGTCGAAGAGGAGCTCAAGATGCTCCTCTTCCAGATGATAGGCAGAGTGCGAGATCTCCTCTCCTTTTTCCATTCTTGTGTAATCCGTTACAGTTGAATCCTTCCCTGCATATGTCAATTTCCATCTTGGGGAGATTTCCTCCTCCATGATACAGCTTTCGTCCCCGTAGTATGGCTTTCCTGGCTTGAGAACTAGGGGGGAAAGAAGGTTGGTGGTAGTGGGGAGGCGCGCCTATGAGGGTGGTACTGTCACATTCACTGATCTCGGACCTGGATGCAAAACTGGAGGTGGAACCTCCTCTTTGGTGGTGTTGAGGCTGAGGTGCGGAGGCACCTCTTCCTTCAAAGTGCTACCTTGAAAATGAAGAGGCGACGATGGAGAATGTGTCGGGGAAGACGGTGTCTCCATTTTTGGAGTGCACAGGGAAGTTTGATTCTGAAACGAGGGGGACATGGTCTCCATTTTTGGAGCACACAGGGTCGTCTGAATGCTCCTGGTGTCGCTATGGGGGTAGCTGAAATGAGAAATTAGAGCTCGCTGAGAGGTTGTGAGTCTAGTGGCTCAGGTGAGGGAATTCATTTTTCTGGTGCCTCACCTAGGCTTTCCCCACTCTTGGGGCATGGTGGGAGGAACAAGGGGGTGGAGGGGATGAGAGAGGGTGGTGGGGGAGTGGTAATTGTAGAAGGAGGCAGGAGGATGCGCAGAGTGCAAGTTATGAAGCTAGGAGGGATGAGGAGCTCTGTGCAATGATCATAACAGGTATAAAACAGGAAGAAATGCGCGCCAGGGTTACCTTTAATGTTGCGAGGATCCATAGAACCCTCTCCCATCGCCATTGAAGGCCAACGGGACTATTGCGTGCAACTGGTATTGGTGGCCTGGCTGGATCGCTCATCCAAGAGCTCCGCCAGGCGCACTGAATTAACTCTCCTCATGGTGTGTGTCATGGGGAGTTAATACATTGGGGGTGGCAGCTTGGGATAATAACTCCCCCTGCCATCTATTCCCCTCCTTTTTCCAAGTGGCACCCCATCCGGGTGCAATGAAATATCATGTTATGTTCTCTGCATATGTCACAATTTACTTTCATTATGACAAATGATATGTTGACCTTTATGCTATGGTTTGTAAATTTTGTATCACATAGTGAACACTGAATATAATACAACTTGGTCCTTTCACTGGCCTTTCTTTCCTTGTGAATGTTTACTTAACAAACATGCTCCATTGTCAGGTTTTTTTTTATTCTGTATACACCAAAAATTTATCCTGGTCCATTTAATTGCTTAAAAAAAAACCATGAGGATTTATCATGCCCACCATGTTTTCAAGACTTAAACACCCTTGGAAATAAACAATATTGATTGAACATAGTCCAGTACACTAAAACATCCCTGTGCACTGTCTTATTTTCCATTCTTCTCATTTGAAAAATAAAATTTCTATTAACCTATAAGTTTTAGAATTCCTCTTCTTTTGCACTGCCTTTCATCTCTTCAATGATCTGCACATTATCTTTTCTAAGCTTTGCTTAAAGAACCAATGATACCAATGACTAGTTTTTGATATGATGTAATATGAATTTCAACCTTGTGCACAAGGAACATCTATTGTGTGTGGATCTCTACCCCATTTTCTTCCCACAAATCCTAACATGTGCACACTTTTCACTTTTTCCCACACATCCTAACCTACGCACATTTTACATTACTTCCATCCCATCATAACCTCCATATACTTTACATTGCTTCTTGCTTATTTTTAATCTTGTAATAAATATGCCATCATCTCAATATTATTTTTCAAATGCATAATCAAATACGCAAATAGAAAACAACCAAAAACACAAAGCATCAACTCTGTTGGCATTATTGATTGTGTGTTGTCATTGATGGAAACATGAGTCGAACATGTAAAGTAATCATATAAAAGGAAGATCACCTTGGGGTAGAGGAAGATCACCTTGTGGCTAAAGAAATTCGTGATCACTATTGATCAGGATAGGATCAACAATGATCCTATGATTCTAAACCTCAAGAGAGGTAGCATGGAGAAAATCCATGTACATAGGGAGTAACAAAGAAAAAGGAATTAAGAGCTCAGGAGGGTTAACGAATGAATATTAGTTCATATAATAGTGCACAAACAGTTATTAAAATCTCAGGATAAATAGCGATGAATAGATCAGAAGGAAGATACGTTAATTGAAGCCCGGGAGAGATGGCACATTTGAAATACCACAGGAGACACAGTTTTGTGAGTAAAGAAAACCTTTATAAAGGATCAAGCAAATGAGAGTCGTTCATCCACAATTCAGATGTAAAACCCAACCGTCGGATCATAGAGGTAACTTCTATAAAGAAGAGAAGAGTCCTGGTCGTTTGTTGAAGATTTGGGAATGATTTTGATTATGCAATCTAGATTAAATATAGACTGCTAGATCGAATACTAAGAGTCATAGACCGTCAATCGTGGAAATGACGCATGCATAGTAAAATATGGCGTTGACCACTCCGACGAAAAGGAGACTAGAACAAGTAAATATACCCAAAGGATGAAGTCCCAGAGTCATGAACTCCCATCGACCGTTGGATCAGGAAATTCCTTTAGTCGTTGATCTATTCAGAGCACACCAAGAAACATGTTGACCACTTCGGTGCTGACCAATTCTAGTGAAAATTGGAGTAATAATTACCTGGACCTCCGGAGCCCCAAAGTCCCGAAGTCATGAACTCTCGTTGACAGTCGGATCAGGAAATCCAGTCAACCATTGATATGGAGTACCTATGAACGTTAAATCCATGAGGAGGACATGTGACACATCAGGAGATCCACTGTTAAGAACCAAACATCAATATAGCATAGAAAAACCTTAGGAAAAGTACTCAACACCTTGAAAAAGAGATAATTTCAGATAATAATCCTCTTCGAGGGGGCAACCTCCTTTTACCCCACTTAAATGTTCAAGTACAAGATGATTCAAAATGAAAATGTCTCCTTGGTATATATAGGAGACTAGGAGGTATAATTACAACTAATGGCCTAATGCCGACATAAATAAAATAACATTACTAATTTAAATTACAACTAATGGCCTAAAACCGACATAGAAGCCAAAATAACATTACTAATCTAATATGCCCCAATTAATGGGTAATGAGCCAATATTAGAGACTTAACGTACCCCTCCCATGAGACAAGTGTTGTCCTCAGCAGCGGAAGCCAACTCTGGATACTTCTGTATAAAGACTCATCTTCCAGAGTGGAATATTCAATGTAGTAGTTTCCTCCATTTAATGAGATACTTTCTGAAATGGATCTATTCCTCAGTTAGTAATTCTTGTGTGATTGATGGCTTGGGGCTCCAATATGATTTTTCCTTCCTAGTCAAGTTCTAGAAATATAGTTTGAACTGGATCTTGTCATACTATAACCTTGTTTAAGCATGAAACATGGAAACTGGGTGTACTCCTTATGAAGAAGATACAGGTAGCTCCAATTTGTATTCAATAGTACAAATACACACAGCATATAAGGGCCATAAGTACTTTGGTGATAATTTGTATCCTTCTTGGCTTCCTTGGGGACATCTGTTTGTATGGTTGTAGTCTTAAAAATACCCAATCCCTACTTCAAAACTTCTTTCACTACGATGTTGAAATTACGCTTGTTGTTTTCATGCGATTCTGTGCCATGGTCAGATTGTCCTTTAAGATTTGGAGAATTTGTTGTTGATTCTGCGATCTTGATCTTCCAGCACTTGAACCTTAGATTTTTCTTTTAGAGAAAGAGTGATGGAAGGAGGGGTGGACTTTCCATAAAGTGCCATAAATGGTGTCATTTTTGTTGCAGTGTGAAAGATGTTATACCACCATTCTGCCAGGGTAACCATTTGAACCGTTGTGTTTGTTTTATCGGAGACAAAACAATGAAGGTAGCCACTTCAGACATTTGTTCACTATCTCGGTTGTCCATCAGTTGAGGGATGATAGGGATGAGCTATGAAGACCAATTAATTACTTAAATGAAAATAATTCTGTCCAAAATGTCCAGTGAATATGGGATCTCTGTCACTTACAGTAATCTTTGGGCTGCCATGTAGCTTTGAACTGTCTCCATGAATCGCGGTAGCTTATTGTACTATCTTTGAAGGGATGAAGTGCTGAAAGTGTGCATACTTGAAATTCGATCTATCAAGCAATCACCATGGTGGCATCTTTCCTTCAGACTTTGGTAGCCCTGTGATGAAAGCCATGGAAACCTCTCTAGCTGACTTGGGATGGATAGTGGTTTGTAAAAGAGCTGGGGTATTAATTGTTTCCACCTATGACTGTTGGCAAACCACGATTACATACAAACCTTTGAACATTGGTTTAAGGCCATCCCAAAAAATCCTTCTTGACTCTATGGTAGGTTTTCAAAAAATCCAGTGCCCTCCTACTGGAGAGGTGTGCAATTCAATGGTACCTTTTGTTTGGGTTAGGAGTTCTTGCCAAATATAAGTGATCTTTTGTACCATAGTGAATCATTTTTCCATGTAAATGTATTTGATGCACTAGAATCTACTTTGCAACCTTTGAATGAGAGTCCACACTTTTTCGTCATTTTCCATTGTCCCTTGCTTCTATTATCAATCAGGTTGGATGATCGAGGAATGCTTATAACGAGCCTCAGCATCTTCATCCTTTCTTGAGAGTGCATCTACCACAACATTTATCTTCCCCTTTTTATAGACAATTTAAAATCTTAGTAATATCTTGGTTACCATTTTGTTGTTCTTCTGAAGATAGTCTTTGTTCCAAAGAGTATTTAAGACTATCATGATCTGTTTTGACAACGGAAGTGCCTACCTATTATTAGGTAAGGTTATACATTTTCAATGCATGTAGTATTATATCCATTTCCTTCTCATAAATGGGTTTGTGTAGTCCCTTCCCTTGAGTGAATTAGAGCTTTTCAAAAGCCAGGGGCCATCCTTCTTGTATTAGGACAATAACAATTCCATTTCCCGAGGAATCACATTCCCACTGCAATAAAGGTTTTTGTGAAGTCTAGATTGGTCAAGACAGAACAACACACATCACCTCTTTAAAGTTGTTCAAAATCTTTGGTTGCCTCTGAGTCCATGAAAATGCATCCTTCTTGGTTAGTGTAGTTAAAGGTCTTTTGCCCTATTCTTTCATAGTTCCGAACAAGCTTGCGTTAGTAACCTATCAAACCAAAAATCCTCTAAGATTTTTAATGTTTTCGGAATCTGTCAGTCCATCATGACCTTAATCTTGTTAGGGTCACCACCTTGACACCTTCATGAGATACAATAATGTATTGGAAATACTCTACCTCTTTTACTCCAAAGAGAAACATTTGGATGGTTTAGCATATAGTTGTTGCTCCTTTGTGGTTAGCACCTTGTCAACATGTTGCACATGTGATCCTCTAGAAAGTTGCTATGGAATTGGTATATCGTCGAAAATACTAACACACAAATTTTTTCTAAAGGAAGGAGGAGCTTGAAAATGGAATTCATCAACCCTTGGAATGTGGAAGGTGCATTTGTAGGCCAAAAGACATGACCAAATTCATAATGGCCTTCGAGGTTCGGAATGTTGTTTTGGGATATCTTCTTCCTTCATACTGATCACAGTGATACCTGGACGAAGATCAATTTTGTGAAATAGATTGCTCAGTGTAGTTCATCTAACAATTCATCCAATCAAGAGATGAAACTTATATTTAATAGTGATCTTGTTGGAAGGCTCTCTATAAATCTGGACACATACGCCATGAGCTATCTTTCTTAGATACCATTACCACTTGGATTGCAGAGTAAGAACTTGGCTAGGTCTAGTAATGCCAAGCCTCTAACATTTTCTTCAACCATGCACTCAATTTCACTCTTAAGAATAGGGAATTACGTATGGGCTGATGTTGGGAGGAACACTCCAAGGGGTGGGTGAATTTCATGATGATCATAGTTTTGAGGTGGGTGGGAGACCTTTAAGAGATATCTTCAAATACTTTGGAATGCTTATCAATGATCCTTTGGAGATCTTGATGAATGAATGTCTTAGATGTTTGAACATCTAGTGAGCATGGATTGTGCAATAATGCCTTGATGCTTACTTTTTTCAATAATTTTGTCATGCTGTTAGAGCTTATCCACCTTACCGGGCTTCCCTGTGATACCTCTCAGCTCAATTTCTTTTCCTTCCAATAAAAATTTCATGAAAAGTTCTTGAGAATTAGAAGCCAACATTCCCTAGTTGTAACCATTGGATTTATAGTACAACATTTGCACCACCATGGGTATAGAAATCATTGGATATTCATTACATATTCTCCCATAGTAAGATTGATCTTTATTGCATTTTCCTAAGCAATTGATGGTTCCTCATCTGCAATCATTACTTGAAACTCTGGCGCCTAGATATACAAAGCAATTGAGATCCTTGGCTGCTTTATAGTGAATGAAATTAGTCTTGCCAGAATCAAGTGGGACTATTACCTTTTTCTTTTGATGTATCCTTCGATCTTGGGGTTGAGGTGCTAATTCCAGTATTACATTGCACACGATATCGTGGGTGTCAGCTCTTCAGACGAAATTGATTCTACGTTTTCATCTTGAGATGGTTCTTGTTCTTGTTCTTCTTCCTCTTCACAATCTATAGAATAATTTCTTCTCCACCACACTTATGTCCCTTCTTGTACTTGCTGTCACAATTAAAGCATGAAACCTTTTGATTTTCTTTCCTCCAATTGTTGAGATCCAACCAGGTTGAGGTGTTTTAGGAGAAGGAGACATTGTTCTCTCTATAGATGTTAGGATAAGGTCCTTCAAGTAGCCATAGCCCATTATTTTTACTTTCAACATTTATAGCCACCTTAAATGCATTCTCAATGATTTGGGACAAAGGCGAACCTCATGTTGAATGTTATCCTTTAAAGTTCCTATGAATGCATCAATCAAGTGCACATCTGGAATATCAGTTGCCTTTATATTCAATGCTGGAGTTCTCAATGTGCACCATTGGCCAGACCTTTTGCTTGAGATTTATCAATTGGCTAAAGAAGGTGTGCTCCTTGTATCCTCATAGTGTGATATCATTTCTTCCGTGAAAATTGTCCAAGTGACAGGTGATTTGCGAGAACAAAGCCATCGATACCAAACAAATTGATTGGGTTCTAAATATAAAGAAGCAATTCGTACACTTTTGTGTATGTGTACATTATGGAGATCAAATTATCCATCTGAATGTATCCCATGTGATTGGGTCCTTGCCATCAAACTTCCTCATGTCAATCTTAGGAACGTGGTTGGTCTTCAAACCAAAGTTGGAGTTTCTCATTGTGATTCACCTTCATGTGTCCACATCATGAATTTCATGGGATGCATTTCACTTTTGGTGTCTTCTCTGTTATGAAATTTTTCAATGCTTCCATGATATCCCCTTTTAAATGTCTATCTTAGAGTGTCCAACTGAGCTTTCATTGAATCCGTCTTACGTAATCAACTTAGCTTCCATTGAATCCATATTGAAGTATCAACTTAGCTTCCATTAGATACATCTTGAAGTATCCAACTTAGCTTCCATTGAATCCATCTTGGCTTCCATTGAATCCATCTTGATACCTTAGTTCATTTATGTCCCTACGCATTTCTTCACCTTCATCAAGGAGTCAAGTGGGATTTTCTGGAGGCTTATTTGGTGTAGAAGTTCCACGGTGGCATGTTGGCCAAGTATCCTTTTGAACCTTGATTTGGTGGTTCTGCAGACAATATTTCTTCTATTATCTCCCAATTTTGGCCCTTCTGGGTATGAAACTTTCTCTTATGTATTTCTCTGATATTTTCTCTCTGCAATGCCACAGGTCACAGTCAAAATTGGATGTGCCAAAATTAGATTACTGTAACTTCCCACAACTTGCCGATTTTTGGCCTTTCTGGGAGATCTCACTTGTATAGTGTGCCCACACAAAATAATTCATATAAAATTCTGGTCCTTTTAAAATGCCTGGTGTCCACGATCTTACGAGTTGTATCTACAAATTTAAGATGACCCGAGCTGAAATTTTTAGCAGATACAATACTAATTTACGTAAATAGCCTCCGAGGTTGAGGATTAAAGCGTTACACTGCATTTTATGGCGAAAATTCCTGTGTCATTTCAGGATGATTCCAAGAACCCTATCTTGTATGTTTGTGTCTCGGTATAAGACACCCAGGGCTTTAAATTTGTACCAAAGGTACCTTTATAAGTCTTCTAAATACCCTCCAAGTGGTTCATGCAGAAGCGTTGTGAAAAATTTATAGCAAAAATTCCCCGGTGTCTCAGATGTAGCTTGTGAAACCCCAAGACCTTGAGCTCTGATACCATATGTTTAAGAACCAAACATCAATATAGCATAGAAAACCTTAGGAAAAGTACTCAGCACCTTGAAAGAGATATAATTTCAAATAATAATACTCTTAGAGGGCCCAGCCTCACCCCCTTAAATGTTCAGAAGTACAAGATGATTCAAAGTAGAAAATGTCTCCTTGGTATATATAGGAGACTAGGAGGTATAATTACAACTAATGGCCTAAAAGCCGACACAAATATAAAATAACATTACTAATTTAAATTACAACTAATGGCCTAAAGCCGACATAAATAAAACAACATTACTAATTTAATATACCCCAATTAATGGGTGGAAGGCAATATTAGGGTAACATCCACGTCGGCAATGACATGTGGAGCATTGAGATGGCGACAAGTGTCAGGTCGGTTAGATTTTAGGTACACATAAGTCACAATCTAAGTGACATGTGGAAACCACTTTCGGCCGGTTCCAAAGTCAGCCGTGGCGATCAGCGGTTACATCCTCCCGGGAGTATGTCCTTTGGGAAGCGGTTTCTACCAACAACTTCCCAAAGCAGAAGGCCGAGTTAGCACTAATCGTTGATATCATTCGGGATTCTCGATACATAGATAAATTTGGGCAACCTCCTTTTACCCCACTTAAATGTTCAAGTACAAGATGATTCAAAATGAAAATGTCTCCTTGGTATATATAGGAGACTAGGAGGTATAATTACAACTAATGGCCTAAAGCCGACACAAATAAAATAACATTACTAATTTAAATTACAACTAATGGCCTAAAGCCGACATAAATAAAATAACATTACTAATTTAATATGCCCCAATTAATGGGTAATGAGCCAATATTAGGGCTTAACATCCACGTCAGCAATGACATGTGGAGCATTCAGATGGCGACAAGTGTCAAGGTCCAGTTGGAATTTTAGGTATACGTAAGTCACAAATCTAAGTGACATGTGGAAACCACTCGACCGGTTCCAAGTCAATAGTGACGTCAGCAGTTACATCACTCCGGGAGTATGTCCTTTGGGGGAAACTGGTTTCTACCACCAACAACTTCCCAAAGCGCCGAAGGCCGAAGTTAACGCTAATCGTTGATATCATTCGAGATCATTCTCGACCATCGATAGAGTACAATGGAAGGATAGAATAAAGCGTAAATCACGAAGTAACACTAACCGTTGATCTAATTCATGAGCGTTCTCAACCGTTGATAAAGTATAGTGGAAGGATAGTGTAAGTGGAGGTGTTAACTGATAACAAGCAGTCACCATCGCTTTATGACTTATTCAGTAGGTTATCACTCCAGAGGAATTGAACTACTTCAAAGTTATATTAACCCGGAGTCCTAGTGATCCAAAATCAGATCCAGGAGCTTGATGGGGCTCAGAAAGGCCTACAAATAAAAGTTCTCAGAATGGATTCAAAATGAACGTGTGCGTAGGCCTCATTGATACAAACACAACACAACTTGAACAGGCTCAAACAAATGTTGTATGCTCAAGTTATGGAGATCTGTTCGTTTTTCCAAACAGGCAAAAACACGCTGACTGTACATTACGTACAGTTCCATGTGGCAGTTGACTTTACAGGCCGTACGACCATACATCTAAAATGGTAGGAAAAATTGGCATGCTAACTGGGTGTATGGATGCTGACATGGAAAGGACAGGTAGACCAATCGGGAGGTGACACATGTCACCACTGCAAGGGTGACACGTGGCACGCCCGTACAACTGACGTGGCATGTCCATACGATGACATGTGGCACATCTGTACGACGACACGTGGTAGGGTACAAAGATGACAGGTGGAAAATAGATGGGCCAATCATCTCTTGACATGTGGCATCGAAAATTGACAAATGACGTGGTGCTACGTGGCCAAGACGTGGGTTGCCACATGGCACCCTTTGGTTGTCTTAAAGTTCATTACAAAACTTATGGAGCACGTGACGTTCGAATGCATGACCTATCCACCAGGCTACACCTTCGGAGGGCTGGGCTAGCCAACCCACCACGTGTGTTACTTATTATACAAAGGGGAAAATATTATATTTATGTTTGCACTGTGTTTATTACAGATGGGGGTATGGGCTGGGGCCTAGCCCCAGCCCTTGGCGCACCCATAGAACCATCCACGAGACCATGTGTATGCTTTCTATTGGCGTCAGATTTGGATACATTCTAGCCCTCGGTTTTGGGAGTCTTTCCATATGACTATACCCTGGGACATACGATGGTGCGACGTATTGGTTAGACCCACGGTTTCGGGCGAACCCGCATACTACTCCATATAACCCGGTGTAAATGAATAGAGTGATTCTTTTTGGGTTAGCCCCGGTCAGTCAGGATAGCCTGCCGAACAAGGGCTACACTTGTGTTGGTACGTGAAGCAAATCCCGTGGGAACATTGCTACCTGCAAGCGACCAGGAGTCGAGGTACAGGGGGGCCAACGCGCCCAGTTTATCTCAAGGCCATCTGCAGGTGTCTCCATACAACCAGGGGCACGGGAAAAAGGGGTTGCACCCTATGTATGTGCATTTTGTGGGTTTTTTCACTATACAATAGTGATTTTTCAATGATTTTATTAACATTTTTGGAGATTTTTGGCCAATATTGGGGGATATTAGGCCCTTTTTGAGGCCATAATTTGGGAGGAAGTTGGGAGATGGTTACCAAATTCAGATATATATAAACCAATCCTTCTTGAGGCCATGAGGGGTGATTTAGAGTAGGTTTATGCTGAATATTTTCCAAGCCAAAGCCATTTTTATGCAGGGAAGCTGTTGAGGAGCACACCTTTGCGGGCCATTTCTGGGAGCTCTAGTCATCTGATTTGAGTGTCGTTTCTTCTGTTGGGTTCTAGAGATCTGATAGAACAATACCATATCAGTTTTGTGACCTTTTGGAACTACTGTGATGTACTTATTGAGATTTGAACATAAATAAGAAAGCCTCACCCACTCAGACAAAGGCACAGAGACGTAGGCGAGATTGTCAAACTTCGTTATCACATTGGTGCTATGGTTTGTTGTTGTTTTATGCTTCATTTCAATTCTGTACATGTTCATATGGATGATATATTTATTCTATGATTCTTCCTCTTTCTTTAATCTTCCTAATTGGTTAATCAACACATGCTTAATAACTCAACCATAGTCGTGTAAAAGATCTTTTCAGATCAAGTGGTATCAGAGCTAGTTGACATTTGGATTTGAGTTTTGCATGTTAACCAGGGAAAATCTACTTCATGGTGAAGGTGAACTTTTTGAAGATAATCCATTGATTGGATTGAGAAAGATAACTTCTCAAATATAGAAGATGGCATCATAAGAGGGACTTTCTTAGGATGAGAAAGAGTTTTGAAAAACTTTCTTTTCTATGTCGGAGATGATGAAGGTTTTGTATGAGGATTACTTGGAACAAAAATACCAAATCTAGGGGAATCATCAAAATGAAAAAGTGAAGAAGGAGAGGATCCTCCTCAAATTCCTCCTTCACCTCCATGATCACCTCCTTCTTCTTCAAGTTCAAGTTCTAAATCCAATGCAAAGAAACATGTTCATAAACATAAAGATGAAATGCCATTATTAAAACTTGATGTTAAATTTGAATTACCCATGTATGATGGTGAAGTTAATGCAGAGAGACTTGACAATTGGGTCAGAAAGATGGAGGTCTATTGCAGTGTGCAACAGATCAAGGATGAGGCCACACAAATCAAGTTTGCATCATTGAGACTTGCAGACACAACACTCATCTGGTGGAAAAGCAAGTTGCAAAATGGCATGCAACAAGTGGGTAATGTATTTCCATCATGGAAAAGTTTTATTTCTACACTTAGAAAGAAATTCTATCCTTTGGGTTATAAAGAGAAAGTGTTAATTGGATGACAAGCTTTAAAACTAAGAAAAGGACAAACAATGCACGAATACACAGATGGATTTCATAAAATGTCATTGATGTTAGATATTCCTTTACATACCCAAGAAACTCTTATGAAGTATATAGGAGGTTTACCTGCACATATTTGAAATATTGTATTCATGTTTGGACCAACTAATCTTGATGAGGTTTTTGTTCAAGCGACATACATTGAATCAGGGAAAACAAGTGTTGGTGTATTAGGGGAATCGTCTTCAAGGAAAGAGGACAAAAGGAAATGGCATGGAAAGAAGTCAAGTTCAGTGGCTAGAAAGGAAGAGAGGCCCTCTTGCAAGCATTGTAAGAAAGAGGGGCATGATGAGGACCGTTGTTGGAAATTGCATCCCGAGAAGAGGCCAAAGTAGTTCAAGGAAAAGAAGGGGAGGAAAATAGTTGCAGCAACAACATGACCCATAGACTTGGGGTCGGATTCAAGTGATGAATCTAAGGTCTCACTGGTTGGTATGACAGGTAAAATTGGTGAAGGAATTGATTGTAGAAGTAACTTGTTTCATAGAAGGGTCATCATGCGACAAACTAAGGTTGATACATTAACCGATAGTGGATTTCAATCTAACCTCATCTCAGAGGAATTGGTTAAGCAATTGGGGTTAAAAACACAGATACATCATAAACCATACACACTTAAATGGATAAACAACCATCAACAAATGCACATAACCAAACAGTGCACATTAAAATTTTCAATTTCATCTAAGTATGTGGACGAGGTAAGATGTGATGTAGTGCCACTAAGTGAATGTGGAATGGTCTTAGGTAGTCCATACTTATATGATCGTAAAGAAATCTTCTACATGACAAAGAATCAATATCAATTAACCAAAGAAGGTCAATATTATGTGGTTCATTCTCATCATGTAAAGGCAAATAAAACTCTTCAAACAATGGAACAATTAAATAAGGCAGTTCAAGCAAGCAACAAACCTATAATTGTTTCAAGTCAAGTAATCAATCTTAAGAAAGAACATGAGATGATTGTTGAATGGAAAGTCAATCACAGTTTGCTTCAAGATAAGCTCATGTCGTGCAAATATTACAAACATATCAACTCATTTGTAGTCATATTTTTGATGCTATCATTAGTAATGTTGTCTACATGGATGATAGTTGCTTCAGTAAGATGTGACAGGGTACAAATGGCTAACACTATGCCGTCAGTTGTCATGATTGTGTTACAGTTGATCTTGATGAGACATGTGCACAGGATAGAGTTCAAAGACAGGGAATAAGTCGGGTGGTCTATCTCGAGCTTGATGATTGTTTAGTAAACGTTTGGGGACCAAAAGGTCCTTTAGTGGAGAGGTGTTCGAATCTAGGAGCTTGATGGGGCTTAGAAAGGCCTAAAAATTAAATTTCTCAGAATGTCTTCAAAACGGACACGTGCATAGGGAGCATCAATACGAACCCAACGCAACTTGAATGGGATCAAATGGACATCGTATTCTCAATTTATGGTGATCTGTTCGTTTTTCCAAATAGGCAAAAAAATGTTGACTATAAAGTCCGTACAGTTCCACGTGGAAGCTGACGTGGCAGACACAGTTGGTAGGCTAATTGGACGTATGGATGATGATGTGGACAGGATAGGTGGACCAACCAAGAGGTGACATGTGTCACCACTGTAAGGGTGACACATGGCACGCCCGTACAGCTGGCGTGGAACGTCTGTACGGTGACACATGGCATGTCCGTATGATGACACGTGGAAGGGTATGATGTTGATAGGTGGCAGGAAGGTAGTAGACAGGTGGGCCAATCGTCTCTTAACACATGGCATCGAAAATTGACAAATGAGGTGGTTCCACGTGGCCCAGATGTGGGCTACCACGTGGCACCCTTTGGTTGGCTTAAAGTTCGTTACAAAACTTATGGAGCAGACGAGGTTCGAACGCATGACCTATCCATCGGGCTACGCCTTCGCAGGGCTAGGCTAGCCAGCCCACCACGTGTGTTACTTATTATATACAAATGGGAAAATATTACATTTATGTTTGCACTCTGTTTATTACAGATGTAGGTATGGGCTGGGGCCTAGCCCCAACCTTTGGCGCACCCATAGAACTGTCCATGGGACCGTGTGTATGCTTGTTATTGGCATCAATTTTGGATACGTTCTAGCCCTTGGTTTTGAGATTCTTTCCATATGACTATACCCTGGGACATACGATGGCGCGACGTATTGGTTAGACCCACGGTTTTAGGCGAACTCGCATACTGCTCCATATAACCCGGTGTAAACGAATAGCGCGGTTTTTTTTGGGTTAGCCCCGTTCAGTCGGGCTATCCCACCGACCAGGGGCTACACCTATGTTGGTATGTGGAGCCAAGTCCGTGGGCACATTGCCACCTGCAAGCGACCAGGAGCCGAGGTATAGGGGGGTCAACGCGCCCAGTTTATCCCAAGGCCACGTGAATGTGTCTCCATATGACCAGGGACGCGCGAAAAAGGGGATTCACCCTATGTATGTGAACTTTGTGTGTTTTTTCACTATACAATAGTGATTTTTCAATGATTTTATTAACAATTTTGGATATTTTTGGCCAATATTGGGCCCTTTTTTAGGCCAGATTTTGGGAGGAAGTTGGGAGATGGTTACCAAATTTAGATCTATATAAACCAGGCCTTCTTAAGGCCATGAGAGGGGATTCATAGTAGGTTTATGCTGAATATTTTCCAAGCCAAATCCATTTTTATGCAGGGAAGTTGTTGAGGAGCGCACCTTTGCGGGCCATTTCTGGGAACTCCGGTCATCCGATTTGAGTGACGTTTCTTCTGTTGGGTTCTAGATATTTGGTAGAACAAGACCAGATCATTTGGGTAACCTTTTGGCACTACTGTGATGTACTTATTGAGCTTTGAACATAAATAATAAAGCCTCATCCACTGAGACAAAGGCCCGGAGATGTAGGCGAGATTGTCGAACTCCATTATCACATTGGTGTTGTTTTATGCTTCATTTTAGTACTGTACATGTTCATATGGATGATATATTTCTTTTATGATTCTTCCTCTTTCTTTAATATTCCTAATTGGTTAATCAACACATGCTTAATAACTCAACCATATTCGTGTACAAGATCTTTTCAGATCATTGAGAGTACCAGAGCTCCGAAATAAGATCTAGATCGTTGAATTTTATGGACACACATCAACTCAAGATTAGCACTTCGGTGAAATTTAGTCCGGGAGAATTGGAAGTTTATAAAAAGAACAAACCCCCGAAGCCACGAAGTACCGGAGGAAACGACAACCATCCATATCACGATTGAATCCCAACCATTGGATAAGGATAAGAAATTGTGAGAAATAAGTCCTTTAAAATAATGATCAAACCATTGATTCAAAATCGTGATCAACGATGAGGATTAAAAATGTGAATTTAAGTTGCTCGAGATATAACACTCCGGAAGATATCACTTTAGAGATAACA
The DNA here is from genome assembly GCA_010110895.2 of Picea sitchensis. Classification (NCBI taxonomy): domain Eukaryota; kingdom Viridiplantae; phylum Streptophyta; class Pinopsida; order Pinales; family Pinaceae; genus Picea; species Picea sitchensis. Next base: position 40,636 of record SNQJ01S0002345.1, on the reverse strand, counting down.
AGAATTTGGTGAAGAGAAGAAAATTTCAGGAGCGCCGAAGCCCGGAGAACACGGTCCCAACACTGGACATATGGGGGATAAAAAGAAAAAAGGGAAGATTTTTGAAGCACGAAACATTGGTCTCGTGATAGAGGAATAAAGGTGAAAGAAGAGGTAGTGCTTAATTAATAAGCCCATGGTCCTGTGCATATGGTCATATGAAAAACATGGTTTGAAGGAAGCACCTTATACATATTTCATTAATGTCTATGGAATAATTCGACAGAGAATTAACACCAGGATAATACAGAGAATCGGTAAAAGATCAAATATGATTTGTTGGTGAACCGAGAACGCAATAGAAGCATGCGAACAATATAATGAGTAAATCCATGTCTATGATCAACTCATAAAGACAAAGTTCGAAATCAAGATTAGTTAGTTAAAAGAAGAGGTGTGATGGTTCAAACAAAGGGACATAATGGTTCAAAATCATACCTATTGGGAGACTATATAAACAAAAAAGTATGGTGAACAAAGATGAAGTTGAAATTGTTGAAGTACATATATTTATATATAATCGATTGAATGAAGGTTCATTCTATCAGGTTGGTGCCTGTTTACAAGTTGGGTCTTGTATGAGGATTAATAGATTCCTCACATCTCAGTTGGATATGAGATCAACAAGCTGGGACTTGTTATGAGGTTGGATTCCTCATTTCTCAGTTGGATCTGAGAACTACAAGCTGAGTCTTGTAACAGAGAGCTGGGTCTCTCATAATTGTTTGAAGATGAAGATTGTTCTTATGTATTCATTCAAGTTAAATAAATAAATAAAATATTTACTCTTTTATATATTGGTTGAGAAATTGAAATAAATATATGTTGTTCAATTAATTTATGAAAAAGTTGAAAATTGTCCAAAGTTTTGTGACACTGTTTCACCCCTCTCCCCTTCTGAGTGTCAAGTGTACATTTCAACAAACTCAATCATAGACCATGACAAAGAAAACCAACTATTTCTCATATTAAACTATGTAACCTCTATTTCAAATTTAGTTCAGGGACATTGACATAGATAAAATTCTATACTTACTTGTCTCTAAGTTTCTACACAAACATCACCTCTTGTGTGGAGAACCTTGCCCAGTTTTCTTCGTCCAATTCTAACGTGCATACACTTTGCACTAATTCCCACACATCCTAGCCTCTACACACTTACATTACTTCTCAAACAAGTTAAATGTCACCATGACAAAGAAAACCAACTATTTCTCATATTAAACTATGTAACCTCTATTTCAAATTTAGTTCAGGGACATTGACATAGATAAAATTCTATACTTACTTGTCTCTAAGTTTCTACACAAACATCACCTCTTGTGTGGAGAACCTTGCCCAGTTTTCTTCGTCCAATTCTAACGTGCATACACTTTGCACTAATTCCCACACATCCTAGCCTCTACACACTTACATTACTTCTCAAACAAGTTAAATGTCATTTCCTATGTCGAGAACTCCACCCACTTTTCTTCACGCAATTCTAACCTACACACACTTTGCATTGTTAACTACCCATCCTAACCTGCAAATGATTTACATTGCTTCCAACGTATCCTAACCTCCCCATTGAATAGTTCACCTATTTACATTGCTTCTCGCATATGCTAACTTCCCAATTGAACACTTAACTTATTTACTAAGTTTTACTCCACATTGAACACTTTACCTTTTTGTTTATTCTTATAAAGTTTTATCATAAATATTTTTACTTCAAACATTTACATAGTTTCCCACATATTCTAACCTTCCAATTGAAAATTTCACTTATCTACTAAGTTTTACTCTACATTGAACACTTTACTATTTTGCTTAGTTTTTACAAAGTTTCATGCTAAATGTTTTTACTTGTTTTTCTTTTATTATTATCATTGTCCCCTTTGCATAAACAATAATGTTATTCTTCTTTATTATATGTATTATGTTTTGACAAAAGACTATTCGTTACCTATGCATTTAGTTATATTAAGTTTCATTGTTCAACATATATTTCCCAACTAACTCGGTAGGGACTGCACTGCCATGCAACCCTTGTTATGAGATAAAGTTAAGCGTGCATAAAAGAGTTCAAATATCCAAAAAGTGAGACATAAAGTATAAAGAGGTATAAAGGAAAATAACATGAGCCCTTTTATATTAGTAGAATTAAAGGAAAACGAGATGTATTTTAGAGTTTGAATATCCAATTTCATATTGAAAGAAGTGGATCCTTAGTACTTCCTACACCCATTTAATATCAAAGCCATAATATTTATTAAATTGTGGCAAACACGTATGCATACTTACAACATGAATTAGCATATTATCAAAAGTATAAAAAATAATTACAACATGAAAATTGCAAGGAGATTTTTTTTAAGGACTTAACATAAAATTAAAATTCTTACCAAAAGATGGTAATAAGGAATTGCTCGAACAAATCAAGGGATTAAAAGATGAGAAATAGTTCAATAAATTACAATATGAAAATTGAGATTTCAGTAAGAAATTTGACAATAAATTGTTAGAAAAATATGATGAAGTTTATTGCATAAAATATTGTAGTAAGAAACGAATTTCGTAAATCAAGAATTCAAAGGCTAAGAAGCAGTACAATAAGAAATTAGAATAGGAGAATCAAGATCTTGAGAAGAAATTCAACAAGGACTTATTATAAAAAGATTAAGAAAACTCTTGCCTAAGGCATCATAATCAAAGTTTCCTTGTGCAAATAAAGAGTTTAAAGGATTAAAAAAACAAAACATAAAATGTTAGATCACTTGTTAGCAAAGAATCCTTGATCGACAAAGAAACAATGACTAATCCAATTGAATTAGGGATATCATTAGATGTTGAAGTACAAACAATAGATAAAGAAACCCTAGAAAATCCAAGTGTCTTGACTAATACAATTCAATGATCTATAGAACAACGCAAGTATATGAAGAAGATATAATATCAAAGGTGAATGAAGAAACTTATAAAACCATGATAAGGAAAGATCATGTTACAAGGACACCTTATTGACATCCAGATCACAAAATATGACACTATAATAAATTGACACATTGACATCGCTCTGAACAAAATAAATAATTGACCTATATTTTGAAGAATATTAATTCCAGTACAATTGGGTCTCAAAATAGAAATTATCTTGGAAATCACAATATAAAAAGTTCATCTTGGGAACCTTATAAACATATAGTTCCATAGAGGATTGAATTAGGGTGGTAAGACCCTTTCACAATTTAAAAATTCTACTAAGTGCTTCATCACTCATATTGTCTCATGTCTTTAATCCCCACAACTTCAAGAATAATGAATTATGAGAAAGCATTGTAGGTTGAAACAAAGATGTATCCTTTTCCATAAAACACTTTGACGACAAACAATATTTGGAAGGGAGAGACAATGCAATGACTATAAAATATATAAATAACACATTACATAATAATGATGATGTTAACTAAGGGACACATTTGTTCACCTTCATGACTAGTCAATGCATATAAGTATATCGTTCGAAGGAATTGTGTCAATCATATCATCTCATTTTCATTATTTACCAATTATATATATTCATCCTATATGGATTTCAACTATATTTCATTCCTATGTTGGATATTTTTGCATATAGGAACTACTGTTCAATAAAATCTCCAATCACTAGAATTGGAAATTTATCTTTTATTGATAATTTGTTAAGAGTAAAAATGTTAGAATACATGTGTCAGGTGTCTTATTTCTTCAAACCATGACAACTAGGGAGGATTAAGGGATTGTACTAGGATGTATCACTCCTACTTCCAACAATTCATGGGTGATCTTTTAAATTTCATTTTTGTGTAAAACAATGTGTATAAGGATACATTTGGTGGTTGACATCCTAGAATCAATAGGATGTCATGTTCATTCTCACCATGTGAGGAGGGTAGGCCTTGTGGTGGTTCAAAGACATGATCATGTTTGTTGAAAACCAACTACAAATCAGGATGAATTGCATGTGGGGAGTCATTCATAACTTGGATGGAATTGAGTTGTGCAATAATGCCAGTGACCCTTATTCAAGAGATTTTCCATACGGTGAGAGTTGTTGATTTTGAGGTAGCCTAGTTGGATACCCTTAAGAGTGCATTGATGTCCCTTCTTATTGAAGCTCATGTGTAACTCCTTGAAATCCATGGTAATAGGGCCTTATGTTCATAACCATTTTGTGCCCAAAACTACATCACACACTACCATTTCTATTGCAACCATGCTAGATGTTGAGAGATAGTCCCCTAATTGGAGTTTCACATTCTCACACTCAAAGTTGCATTTCATAGTGCCCCCATTAGATATTTATCATTTGAAATTTGTGAATGACATGGGCATAACAGTGTGTTCTTCTACGAACCGATGATGAATGAAATTGTGGGTATTGTCATTTTCTATTAAGAAAATCACCTTTATGTTCTTGATATATCCCACCAAGTTCAAGGTATGGGATGTGTAATGTTTGCTAAAGGTTGACTTGAAATTTGGAGTTCCTCACAAGGATGCTCACGAGTGGGAGGCTTCATTAGTGGATGGTGTAATCTCTATAGGATCCCTCTCGACTACGTCATCTTTTGAAATTCCCTTGGAATTCCTAGACATTAGAGAAATTTTGAGGTATAAAATGTGCTTCCTAAGGAAAATAATAAAATAATAAAATATGAGTTATGAATTTTTAGAGGGAAAGAAATAAAACTATTTTTTAATCGTATTTTTGACTTATATCCTTATAGGTTTACTCAAATTTCAAGTGTAGGCACTCATTGGTTTCAGAACTAAACTTTGCATCCAAAAAGTACCCACTTTGCATACTTTTGATAGAACCACAATGAGATAAACTTGAAACACTTTTTTTCATGTATTTCTAGTTTATCTCATTGTGGGTCTATCAAAAGTATGTGAAGTGGGTACTTATTGGATGTAGAATTTAATTCCATGTCCAATTAGTGCCTACACTTGAAATTTGAGTAAACATATATGGATAAGTTGAAAATACGTTTTAAAAAAGTAATTTTTTTTCTTTCCCTCCAAAACTATTTACCCTTATGGTTGACATCATCATATTAAATCCTATTGGTTCTTTTAAAGTTGATGTTGATAGCACATATTGTTTTTTGAGGAACAATTTTACTTCAAAATTGATCTAATGTGGGGCCATATTAATGAAAAATAATTTGTGTTCCTTACATTTATTCCCTCAAAAACATTTTTCATCACAATGATCACAAAGACTTTTAAGTGGACACTCTTCCATTTTTGAATGAGTCAAATTGTGGATATTATGGGGTGGAATGGGATGTGGGGATGTGGAGGTGGCACAAAGTTAGGACATGTTCATTAAACAAAATTGGGGTGTTTGGATTGGGAAGTCGCCACAACCTATGTGTGCCAAGCTAGTTGAGAGGCCTCCCACTAGGTAGCGAGGTCATGCATCTTGACTTGTGCTCTTATCTCCTCCTTGAGACCACTAATAAAAAAAACATTGAAAAACACATCATCCAAACATTTTGTTATGATTTCTAATATCTTAAAAGAATCAATATGATGCTTCGATTATGCTGGTTTGGTAGATCTTGGTAAGCATCCCCACAAAATCAGTATTAGTTTCAAATCAAGCATAGAAGGCCTTTACAAATTTCTTGTAAGAAATGTACCAATGATATGCCTTCTTATGCCATTTCTACCACTGCTAACATTCCCTCTAGCTATAACACACCTACTCCCAATTTCAATTGTTCATCATCAATACTTGAAGGGAAAAGTAGTGTTCCATTTGACCAACCTATGCACTTGGATTAGATCCATTGAACTTATTCAAATCCACCTTAGGAAATATGTGCATCATATTGAACTTATTCAAATCCAGAAAAAAAATATTTGACATTTGGGCTCATACTGGCACATGAAAGTTATATAATATATTCTTGTAGTGTACTTCTATAAAATAAGTAGATAATTAAGAGCTATATATGAGGAAATTAAATTGCAGAAAATAAATGAAACATAACAAAAGTATTGAACTTGTAAGTAACCCTTTATATGCCTCTTCGAGGGGGAAACCTCCAAATGAGAAATTCTCTAATACAATCATAATCCTTGACATAAGATTACATATCTTGCTTCCTCTATAAGTAGTTTCTACCTACACCAAACCCTAACTGCTAGTGGCCCATACATTAATGACTAGGCCACATTCATTATTGAGTACCAACTACCTAACAAGCCTTATTCAATAAAGATGTCTCTTTACATTAATTAACAATAGATCAACTACCTAGTAGGTCTTATTAAAAAATGATAACCATTGTACATCAATTAACTAACTCCTAATAACTTAAGTACACCCATATCTAGGGGTTTAGGGTAGGACCCTAACATAATGAAGATATTTTCTCTTTACATATTTAAGAAGATGGAAGGTGAAAATAGTTGTGGCACTATGGAGAATACATGTGTCCCACCCTGTAAGTTGTTGAATATTAATAAGAAAGTAATGCAAGAACATGGAGAGTCTAAGGAAGCAATTTTCCATGTTCCTGTAGAATTGATTAATGGATCAATTTATGTTTGTTATTGTGACCAAGAGAAAAACAAAAATTGGAATTTAGATAGATTTCTACAAGCACTTCAAGCATAATTGGACAAATGAGACATGTAAGATATTTATTGAACAACACTTTCAAAAAGACAATATGAAAATGGTTTTTCACATCTCGGTGAGACATTAGGGGAAATTTGAGGTATTAAATGGGCCTCCTATGGAAAATAATAGAATAAAAAATAAAAAAATAAAACAAGAGTCACGAATTTTCAAAGGGAAATAAAGAAAATTTCTTTTTTTAATCATATTTTTTTATTTATCTCCTTATAGGTTTACTCAAATTTCAAGTGCATGAATTCATTGGATGTAAAATTAAATTTTGCATTCAAAAAGTACGCACTCTGCATAATTTGATAGATCCACAATGAGATAAACTAGAAATACATGAAAACAAACGTTTTTTCATGTATTTCTAGTTTATCTTAGTGTGGGTCTATCAAAAGTATGTAGAGTGGGTACTCATTGGCTGAAAAATTTAATTATGCATCCAATGAGTGCTTGCAACTGTAATTTGAGTAAACCTATAAGGAGATAAGTAAAAAATGTGATTGAAAAAAATAGTTTTCTTCCTTTCCCTACAAAAACATTTACCCTTATGGTTGACATCATAATCTTGAATCCTGTTGGTTCTTTTAAATTTGATTTTGATAGTACATTTTTTTAGGGACATTTTTTACCTCAAAATTCCCCTAATGAAAAGTGTTCTCCAAGAAAAGAATGTTAAAGAAGAAAACGGAAGAAGATAGGTAAATGACCACCCTATGTATCAAAAGAAGTTATGTGGAGAAAATATGAGAATAAAGATAAACATAACAAAATATGGTGAAGAACCCATGAATGTTGTGTAAATGTGTTGAACTTGCACATAATAGATCTAGCTAGAAAATACAACACACATTTACAGAGAGAAATTGAGAAAGAAGAAGAAGGAGAGAAAGAATGGAAGAATTCTCATTAACCATAATGAATAATGAATAATTTACACATGATATACTCTGTATAACTCAATGAATCCGCACTGGAGGAGAACCAATGCACCATAGTGGTGGTGTAGAGTGATCTGGACACACACCAACAGTTATAGGAGTGAACTGCCACCTAGTCTAGTCTCTCAGGAAGTTACGGGAGTGAACTTCCACCTAGCCTAGTCGCTCAGGAAATTACGAGAGTGAATTGCCACCTAGCTAAGTTAACCAGTCAACTAGTCTTCAGTTAACTGACTAAACATAGTGTAGTGAGGATTAGATCAAGGAATCAAGGGTAATGCACTAGTATGGTGATGATCCAAAGGCAAGTGCACATTAGCATGGTGATGATCCCAATGTTGCATGGTGACAAAACCAATGCAACATCTAGACTCAACTCAACTAGTGAAATCGAAGTGTCAACTGAAAGAGAATATTCTCTAGATGGAATATTCTCCCCTAAAATATGGGAGACTGGATAATGACTAATTATGACTAATAAACAAGGAAAAACCTTAGGAAAAATAAATCCTAGGTGTGTGTGAAGTAATTCCAACACCCCCCCCTGAACATCACTATGGTGAAAATAAAGAATGGGTCCCAACAACAAGGCCATAATAGGTACCCAAATACAAAATATACACTAAAATAAAGTGAGGAAAGAGGGAAAACC